>JAOWBN010035028.1:0-10156 GCA_028565015.1 Pinguicula moranensis | reverse complement strand
ATGTGAACTCCAACGAGTTTTTCCAGGCCGATGCACAGTACCCAACTGATTAATTCCTTTCCCTGTAGCACGTTCACATGTAGCTATTACTTCTCCAATCTTAATAGTATGAGCATAAAGTAACTCACTATGACGCTTAGGAGAAACACTAACATAACTTGCAATAGCACTCAATTCTTAAAAAAATACCAAACATCATCTAATTTTTCAGTAGCAATAACCAATTCTAATTGCTATCTATACGTAAAATAATAAATGTGATATGCATAAGGGTATTCTCTACCAAAAAACTTGTAATCTATTCCAAGAGCCCGCATATTGCTAGTCTCGTCATACTCTTGACCCCGCATATTGCATATTTGTAAGTCATATTGGCTGAAGACATTATAAATTTCATTCTTTAGTGTAGCAGCAACAATGTTTTTCACACAAACAATTTCAAAGAAACATTCTTTCAATATGCAACCAGCATCAACATATCTCAACACAATAGCCATTTGTTGCTTATTTGCAATACCCTTTGCTTCATTAACTAGAATACAAAAGTATGCATCACCAATCTCCTCACGTATTATTTTTCTTACTCTTTTAGCAAAAATATGTAAAATCTCTTTTTGAATCATAGGTGAAACATATGTGGCATTTAGAGTAGATTTCGCAACAACAACATCCAATTCACCGTTCATTGTTCACAATAATTTAATTAACTCAATAAGATTACCTTGATTATTGGAAGAAGTGGATTCACGGTGTCCTCTCAATGCTCTAACTTGTAGAGTAAGCCATCATACGCATTTAACTATAGCCATAAGCTTCAAACATCTTTTTCGTTTCACTGCTGGTCTCAATGGATTCAAGGTTATGCCAATATGCTAATTTGTATTATCAAGATCATTAATTTTACCCACAGCATTGCTATGGCATGAATTTTTCTCTCCAACATGCCTGAGCAACGGATATTTTTTCCTATCATTGACACGTTCACAACACCTGAGTCCAATCGACGTAAATGTATTACAAGTATTATTCACAACATCAAATAAGAAGCACGTAAAATAATATACAACGTCCTTTGTGGGTGAATACTCCAACCAAGAAAACTGTTTGAACCAAGATTATTGAAATCTACGTTTTTGTATTCCAAACACTGTTGAATGATACATCTTCAAATCAAGTTGAAATGACTTTTTCTTTATGTAAGTTTGCCTCACTGCATCTATTTCATTAGCAGGACATCGATAAATTGGCCTTCGTTTGCCTGGGTCGTGTTTAGATCAACAACTTTAATTTTTACACTAGTGGGATCACGTTCAGGATGAGGAGCAACTTCATTTTCAAGTTTCAACGATATTCGGATCATGGTCTGGAAAAGGACCCACTTCATTTCCAACTCTAATCTGATCATGCTTAGGAGGAGGAGGAACAACTTCATTTTCTACTCTTTGAGATTGAGAGTGATAACCTTCACTTGTAGTCATTCATCTCTAATCACAACAAAACACAAGATATCAAGGACTTTATCACAAATTTGAACACAAGTGTAATGAGCACAATGGACCAAATCATGAAGAGATGAAGATAACTAATTTAAGAAATTGAATTAAAGCATACACATCTAGGGGTGGCCAAACGGGTTTTCAAGACGGGTATTGCCAATACCCGATCCCGACCCAATAAGAAATTTGGTCCTGATATCATCCCGAAAACCCGAATTCCAAAAAAAATTAGGAATTCGGATATCAAGATGGGACGGGTTTGAAAAATACCCGAAATACCCAAAAAAATAGAACGTAAAACAAAAAAATCTCGATTTCCCGATTACCCAATTTTGTACAAGGCTCGTCTGGTGGCAAAAAAGTTTACTCAAGTCAAGGGGATCGACTATGAGGAGACATTTGCACCACTGGCCAAGTTTCAGTCAATTCGGATCCTTTTAGCTATTGACGCATTTCATGATTATAAGATTTGGCAGATGGATGTCAAAATCGAATTCCTGAACGAGGTTATGGAAGAGGATGTGTACATGGTACAACCTGATGGTTTTGTCGATCCTAAAAGAGCTTAAAAGGCATGCAAGCTTAATAGGTCCATTTATGGACTAAAGCATGCATCTTGGACTTGGAAAATGAGGTTCGATGATGAGGTCAAGAATTTGGAGTTCTTTAAAAACCCAAAAGAACCTTGTGTTTACAAGAAATTGAATGGGAGCTCAATAGTATTTTTGGTGTTATACGTCGAAGATATACTTTTGATTGAGAACGACGTTCCTATGCTTGAAAATGTCAAGACATCAGTGAGTACTGTTTTCTCAATGAAAGACTTGGGCGAGGCTACCTATATATTGGGTATCCAGATCTATCGAGATAGATCAAAGAGTCTCATTGGCTTGAGTTAGAGTACATACATGGAAAGGTGTTGGAAAGATTCAACATGCAGGATTCCAAAAGAGGTTTCCTACCTATGTTACATGGTGTTCCTCTCAGTATGTCTCAGTGCCCTAGGACACGTGAGCAATGAAAGGAGATGGACATGATCCCATACGCATCGGCGTTGGGTCTATCATGTACGTCATGTTATATACGCACCCTGATGTATCTTATACTTTGAGCATAACAAGCAGATATCAAAAGGATCCCGAGGAGGATCACTGGACAGCGATAAAAAATATCCTTAAGTACTTGAGAAAAACTAAGGATTTGATTTTAGTCTATGGTGGTGAGGAGCATTTCACAGCTACGGGGTACTATGATGCCAGCTTTCAAAACGACCGAGATGAGTCAAAATCACAGATAGGTTATGTAATATGCTTAATGGTGGTGCCGTCTATTGGAAAAGTTCCAAACAGGATTGTACGACTGATTCCACCATTATGATGCCAGAATATATATATGCCTGCGAGGCAAGCAAAATGAGAATATGGATACGAGAGTTCGTTGATGAGCTTGGTATTGTTTCTAGCATTGTTGATGCGATGGAGCTTTATTGTGACAACACCGGAGCAATTGCAAATGCAAAGGATTACAGATCTAGCAAGTGCACTGTGCGCATCAAACGCAAGTATCATGTTATTCGGGAATTTGTTGAGAACAAAGACATCAAAATGTACAAAGTAGGTACGGACAGCAAAACAGCTGATCCACTGACAAAACCACTTCCTCTGGCACAGCATGAGAGACAGGTTGGTGTGATAGGTATACGATACATGAGAAATTGGCTTTTGGGCTGATGTGTTTTGTATATGAGCTTATAGAGCCTGGTACGGGGTACTTGATGGGCTCTAGTTCAAGTGGGAGATTGTTGATTATTGACCTAGAGCACCAATCAGTTCATGGTGCACTTGTTGGTTTCATTTATATTGAATTATATATATCATTTTGTTCCTTGAGTTTTGTATATATATTATGGATTATTTGGGTTGAGCACTCAAATTGTAGAACTCCATAAATTATGATCAAAACTCTAAATTAGTCCATAATCTTAAGTCATTAACAAATGAACAACTAGATGACTATATGAACTAGCATGTGGATTAATGTATTATCATGTTTCACATATCATTGATACGGGGTATCTATTTAATCACATGAAATATGAATGTACGGGGTACATGGGTATTGGACTTGACACATATTGACTTGAGGTATGAATTGTGTTTGTATCATCAGTAAAGTCAAATAGTATTAATTCAGTTATATGAGATATTCATAATTTTGGGTGATGAATGTGTATTACATGAGGTTATCAAACGCTCCTTTTAATCGAAGGGTTACAAAGGTAAATTTTCTGAATATGCATTACTCATGCTGGAAGGTATGAATTATCAAGATGATACTTTTGTCCATCTTATTTCTGATGAGATTATTAATATCCCTGGGCCCTTGATGCAGTAATAATTGTTACACATGTGTTTGTGATTATGGGATAGTCACATATTAATAATTATGTATTGAAGATTAATAAAGTAATTAATGGCCAAGTACTGATTGGTGAAAAGGATGATTGGTTTATCAAAATGTTTTTCATTATATTCTTTCCCAATTGGATTATCCTTTACACATTACAGGGATAGCTCACCAAACTGGAAGAAGCTATGTACCAATATTCCTGAAAAAAGGTATTGATAAGTTGATAGTTATGATCTCCAGATTTAGTGAAGAGCGGGCGATGGCGATAATCTGAACGCGGAGATGCCTGTGCATTCATGAGGTTAAGGAAGCCATGTACACGATCACCTTTAGCTATAATAGAGGATATGAAGGAAGGGTAAGATATATATAGATTTAACGATGAGATACCAATCACTTATTTCACTTAACTAGTGCTTGGAGCACGATTAAACTAGTATAGGATCTGTATTTTATATTTTGTTATTATTTCTATTCCTGTAAATATCTATATCATATATGAAATTTTGCCTACCAAAAAAATGGTCAAGGATGACATATTCCTACGCTTGATATTAATTATTGGATATTTAGTGACGAAAGAATTAATACTAAATGAGATTAAAGGATCATGATTTGTCTATATCAAATCGTATCATAATGCATTGCTAGATGTCGCTAATGATTTATGAATTAATGAGATTAATGTATTACCGATCTGGATATAGATTCTACTGGATCACTCCATTTGATGAACCGAAGCATAAAGAATTAATTATGTGAGACATAATAAATTTTGCCATCGGGTCGAGTCGAATTAATTAGGATTACTTAATTCGACAATTTGGATACAAGAAAAAATTGAGTCTTGGTCGGACCGACTCAATTTATGGCTACTAGGCTTGATTTAATCAAGCCCAACACATGGAAGATGGAAATTGGGCTCGAATTAATGGAATTGGGCCTAATGGCCCAATGTCCTTAATATATAACGACATGAATTGAGAATTCATGTCAGATATAGAAATCAAGTTTCCGTTTTCCTGGTGAAACGAGTTCTCGAACAGAAGAAAAATTCTCCATTCCCAACTCCAATTTTCTGCGCCGACGTGGTCGACGGAAACTAAAAGGTCTAGCAGCCTACTTCGTTCTTTGGGGAGTGAACTTGGCAGAGATCTCTTGTTTTGGAGATTTCCGTGATCGGTTGTGTTCGATTTTTCGCACAAGATTTTTGATTTTGTCTCAAATCCGGTAAATTGAGGTTAGTTCTCTCAAATCCTCTACCAAGAGCATTGAATACACGTGATTATATGTGTTTGATTTCGAGTTGTGTTCGGATTTGAAAATTTTTGAAATTTCAAAATTGTGCTCGAAAACCCAACAGATTTATGTTTAAGATTCATTTAATAATGTTCATTTTCTCTTGTTCTTGTTTATTTTGGTTTAGGGTTATCGTTTATAGACCTATAGTGGTTCATTTGTGGTGGCATGTAATAGATGAGTGAGCTAGTCTTTTTGATTGTGATGCAATTCGTATTGCACTCCAAGACAAAGCAATACAATACACATTGGTTGTGCTAAATGGGACAATCACAAGGCTACGATATGAAGGAGTTGTTAGGCTCATAGAAGAGTGTTGGGCAATAGAGAAGCCTAAATGGGACGACCCTTATGATGTAGAACAAGCTGCACCACAAGGATCCGAGCTAAGGAAAGATCCACTAGCTTGGCCAAGTGGACTGATCACTAGAGCTTGAGCAAAGAAGATCAAGGATGATCTCGTGAGATTAAGTAAGGGACGGTTGCCTGAGGTAGATGGCTCAAGGGATGCACCCCTTCGAGAGGACACATCTCTTCGAACTGAGGCAACAATCTGACTAGAGGTGAAAGTGAAGTTCCTCCTCCTCCTCAGCATGATCTTAATAAAGTTGAAAATGAATTTGTTCCTCCTCCTCCCAAGCATGATCCGACTAGAGTTGAAAATGAAGTTGCTTCTCCTTTTCCTGAGTGTGATCCCACTAGTGGGGAACTTAAAGTTGTGGATCATGAACACGACCTGGGTAAACAAAGACCAATTTATCAATATATTGCTAATAATATAGATGCAATGAGGCGAGCTTATATAAAGAAAAAGGCATTTCAACTTGTTTTGAAGGAGTACCCTTTGAAAATGTTCGGAACACAGAATTGTCGCTTTTAAAATTGGTTCAAGCGGTAACATTGGTTAGAGTATTCACCTACAAAGGATGTTGCATACTATTTTGCATGCTTCTTATTTGATGATGGGAATAATACTCATAATGCATTTACATCGATTGGATGCAAAAGTTGAAAACATGTAAATGATGGGAAATATTGTTTGTTTCTCAAGTATGTTGTAGAAAAATATTTACACCATAGCAATGTAGTGGGTCAAATGAATGATCTTGAGAATACAGATTAGTATATTGGCCTAGCCTTGGATCCATTGAGACCAGAAGTTAAATGAAAAAGATGATTGAAAGCATTTGATGACTTACTCTCCAAGCTTGTGCATTTGGAGGATACCGTGAATCCTCTTCTTCCAATAATCAAGGTAATATTTTTAATTGATTAAATTATTGCGAACAATGAATGGTGATTTAAATGTTGTTGTTGCAAAATCTGCTACGAATGCCACAAATATCTCACCTATGATTTAAAAAGAAATTTTGTATATTTTTGTTAAACAAGTAAGAAAAACAATATGTGAGGAGATTGGTGATGTATACTTTTGTATTCTAGTTGATGAAGGAAAGGATATTGCAAATAGGCAGGAAATGACTATTCTATTTTTATTTATTGATGCTCGTGGAATTTTGAAAGAACGTTTCTTTGAAATTATTTATGTGAAGAATACTACTGTTGCTATACTCAAAAATGAAATATCTAATGTCATGAGCCAATATGACTTACAAATATGCAATATGTTGAGTCAAGGGTATGATAAGGCTAACAATATGCTAGGCTCCTATAATTGATTACAAGTTCTTTTTTGTAGAGAATGCTTTTATGCATATTATATCCATTGTTTTGCGCATATTTTGCAATTAACATTGGTTGTTGCTGCTGAAAAATCAGATGATATTTGGTATTTCTTTCAAGAATTGATAGGTATTGCAAGTTATGGTAGTTTTCTCCTAAGCGTCATAGTGAGTTACTTTTTGCTCACTATTGAGATTGGAGAAGCGATAGCTAGAGGTGAATGTGTTACAGGTAAAGGGGTTAATCAGTTGGGTACCGTGTATCGAGTTGGAAAAACTCGTTGGAGTTCACATTATGCTTCATTATGTGAATTAGTTTACAAGTAAGATTTTTATGATTGTGTTTTTTATGGGTGTACGAAGGAAAAGTAATAATAATCCTACTCGTGGCGAAGCTCGTAAGCATTTGGAAGTGAAATGACTTTCAACTTTGTATTTTTCTTATACATGATGCATAAAGTTTTAGTTGTGACTGACATGCTTTGTCGAGTTTTGTAACGCAAATCTCTTGATATTTGAGTGCAATGAATCTTGTCTCTAATTCTAAAGCTTTACTTCAAGAATTGAAGGATTATGGTTTTGATTCTCTTATTCTATCAGCAATTGATGTTTGTGAACATAATTATATTGATATACCGATTATAACTGGTTTGTATAAGGATCCTGAGGGGCATGTTACAGGCGTCACATTTTAGCACCATACCGAGTTGAAATATCTTATATTGCAATAGATTGTCAAGTGTAGGAGATCAATTATAGGTTTGCTGATGCAACAATGGAACTTCTTAAGCTCTGTACTACTTTGGATCCAAAAGACAGGTTTAAATCATTTCAGATTGACCATATTCATCACCTTGCTGAAGCATTTTATCCTAATGATTTTAATAGACAAGAGTTGCAATATTTGAGAATTAAGCTACAACATTACAAGGTTGATGTGTTTTTTATGAGAACTTTTAAGATTTATCAAATATTTCTAAATTATGTAAGACATTGACTGGGACATATAAGGCGCAAGACTATCATTTGGTTGACAAATTAATTTTTTTTGTCCTGATACTTCCTGCTAATACTGCAACAGCCGAGCATGTATTTTCAACTACGAAGTGTGCCAAAAGTTTTCTTCCCAACAAAATGGAAAATAAATATCTTTCAGATTTGATGATCCTTTATATTGAACAAGAATTATCTATAGTCATTTATTTTAATTCTATTTTCCATGAATTTTATAGCAAGAGTGATTGTCAAGAGCAAAATATGTAGATATTTTTGTCGTTTAATTTTATGTAAATTTTGTTAATAAATTTAACTTTATAGTATATTAAATGGTTTAACTTTTATTTAATTTTTTATCATTATTTAAGTTGATAAAATTATTATTTTTTATAATTGTTAGAACAAATAAACTATTTTGTCAACTTCTAAAAAAATTTATTTATCTACCTAAATTTTTGTGGCCCCTCATAGAAAAAAAAAAATTGCCCCCAAAAATTATTTTTTCTAAAAATCATCCTTGTAGATGCGATATTTTCCCAGATCATGTTAGGCGGATAGTCCCAGGCCAGGCCCCCACCAGTCTATGGATATCAGGCATCAGCAAGCATAAAGAAAACGGAAGCTGCTCAAAGGAATTCAACACAGAAAAAGCAAGCCAGAACAAAAGAAGAGAAGAGAAACAGGATGCCTTGTCTTGATATCTCCACAAACATCAACCTCGACGGTGTTGATGTCGATTCCATCTTCTCCGATCTCACCAGAGAGGTTTCTCAGATTGTCGGAAAGCCAGAAAACGTAAATAACTTCCATCGCTCTAGCCTCTGATACATGTCTGTACTGTACATATGTGTTGTGTTATATAGAGTTTGTATTAAAAATGAGAGCTCATATGAGGTGGGGTCGTGAATGGATTGTGAACATCGATCTGATTATCTCCCTCTAACCCTCTTCATTTTCTGTTTTCGGCAGTTTGTGATGATTCTTATGAAAGGATCCGTAGCTCTTACATTTGGAGGAAGCAAAGAACCTGCTGCACTGGCTGAGATTGTCGCTATTGATGGGATCACCACTGAAATGAAACGAGAGCTCATCGTCGCAATTGGTTCCATTTTGCAGGACAAGCTTTCTATTCCCAAGACAAGATTTGTCCTCAAGGTGTTTGCTACAAAGACCAGAGAAACTACACCAAAATTGTCATCGCGATTGTAAATTGGATTTTATTATAGGAGTCTTTTTGCTTTTATGGAAAGCAGTTGCAGTTCAGTAATTCAGTTATAAGTTCCCCAAAATAAAGTGATAGAAGAATACTCAATACCCAACCAAACGTTCCTCCAAACGAAGTTAGGAAAAGCATTGCAGTTATAAGTTACCCAATTCCTTTTCATGTCTTAAATAGATAATTGATAGTTATATTGAATTTTCACAGAATTAAGATCAAGTTGGAACGTTTGAGTAAGGGGATTTTGAACATCGTAAGTCCGAAACCGAACATGGTAAATCTACTGTTGTGGGCCGAATTTATTGGGCCTGGAGAAAGCCTTTGTATTCAAGGCCCGGTGAAGAGAGGGGTAGCATTTCCAGGGTTAACTGGTATATGCATAACTTCTAGAAGCAAAGCAAGGTTGTTTTTGTATTTTTAAGGAGAAGCGCAGAGTGAGAGGCTGAGAGCTAGAGAAGAAAGTTGACCTGAGACGATGCCGTGTCTTAATCTCTCGACTAACGTGAACTTGGAGGGTGTAGAGACCTCCGCCATTCTGTCAGAAGCTTCATCTTCTATTGCCAAGATCATCGGCAAACCTGAGGCTGTTCGTGGTTTTACTTTCTTTTTTTTTATTATTATTTTTTTGCTGATTCTGTAGTTGTATTCTTAGACGAGATGCACTCTGTTTCTTAGCACCGTTTGCTGTCTTCAATTTTATGTTTTCTAGTTGTTTACGATGAAGAATCTGATGTAGTTGTGTACAATATTCTGATATTTGTTGCTAATTGGATGCACGTGTTTGGACAATCTGGAAGTTGGGTTGTTTTGCTGGAAACTTTTTTTTATTGTTGAACTTGGGATAGAGTTTCATTGTGTTGTGTCCATTTGTGGTTGGCTGAACTTCAACGGCCATTTATATTTTCTGAAGAATTTGCAAGGGTTTTTTGGTGTTGGAATTATTAGAAGTTAAATTCCTAGTACCAGATCCTGGAGCGGTTGTTCGTGTGACCTTGTTTTTGGTTGGTACTCTGACATAAAAATGAATCTGGGGATTGTTTGCTTAAATTTTGCTG
>JAOWBN010035017.1:0-10156 GCA_028565015.1 Pinguicula moranensis | reverse complement strand
TTTATCATCCAGTATACATGAAACTAACAAGAGCACAATGCTCTAGGTCACACTGTCACACTAAACTAACAATCAGATCACACCAAAGGCCAAAATTCTCATGTTTCAGGCGCCACCCCCACTTGGCTAACAAAGATATATTAAAAAGACCGGGATGAAGGAAGCCAAGCCCTCCATCCGCTTTGCTACGGCACATCGATTCCCAGCTTATCCAAAGTATTGAACGGCTTGAGTCCATTCGGGATTTCCACAAGAAACTGCGACATATTCTAATCATGTCTTGAATCACTGATTGTGGGGCCTTGTATAGAGAAAAATGATAGACAGACATACTAGCAAGAATGCTCTTGACCAAAGTTGCTCGCCCCCGAAAGATAGATAAGAATTTTCCCATGAGGCTGTCATATTTTTCTTAGACATAGTAAGGTCCGCCCAAGATGATCGGGACCCTGGATTACATCCCACCAGAAGACCAAGATAATTAAACGGAATTGACATGGTCGAACAATGAAGGGTCCAAGGATATAGACTCTGAAATTCCGGATCAATATTGAGACATAATACGCTACTCTTCTGAAAATTAATGCGTAGACCAAAAATTAGTTCATATAGTCGTAACACACCCTTCATGGTCTTCACATTAGCAAGATCGCCCTCCCCAAAAAATAAAGTATAATCCGTATAGAGTAAATGGGTGTAAATAAAATCACCACATTGAATACCACGGATCCCCAAGCGCAATATCAATTTTTTGATGAGGAGATTTAATCCTTCGGTTGCAATCGCAAATAATAACGAGCATAATGGATCACCCTATCACAAGCCTCTTTTAAAATTAAAAATACCTGTTGAGGCGCCATTTATGATGACCGAGCCAGAGGAGGTAGCTAAGCATGTCCTTATCCACCCAATCCATTTATCGCAGTAACCCCATCAACTTCATCATTGATAATAGATACTTCAAATTTACCGAGTCGAAGGCTTTCGCAAAATCTACTTTTAGAAATATTGCAGGGCTACTCGATTTAATCACGTAATGCAGAAGCTCATTTGCAAGTAATACCACCTCTTGGATTTGACCTCCTTTGATGAAATCGAGTTGTTGGGGGAAATTAACTTGTTCATTATTTTCTTCATCCTATTTGCAAGCAACTTTGCAATAATTTATAAGCACTTCCGACTAGTGAAATAGGGCGATAATGGACAAGCTCGGAAGGAGAGAGTACCTTTGCTGCCAATATAATTGAAGTAGAATTTAGGCCTCTCACAAACCTACATGAATAATAGAAATCACGAAGGAAGTCAATATATTCTCATTTAACTGTTTCCCAATGTGCTTGGAGGAAATAAAAATTTATTCCATCCGGGCCTGGGCTCTTTTTGCTCGAACAAGAACATAAAGTCTCAAATATTTCTGCCTCCGAAAATTCTAAAATAAGCATCATACTGTCTTCATCCGATAAAGTGTTGTCACAGGGAGACATAAGACACGTCCACATAGAATCCGGCTCCTCAAAGTATTTTTTGAAGTATGAGAGAACACCCTGTTTGATAGCAGGAATAGATTCTGTCCACACACCATCAAAATAAAGTCCCTGAATATCATTTCGACGTCTCCTCTTACGAATACAAGCATGAAAATAGCTAGAATTTCCACCACCTTCCCGAATCCACTTCGAGCGAGATTTCTAATATAATAAAGAAGCTTTTCGATGCAAAGTTACCTTCAGTTTTGATGATATTTCTTTTCTTTCCTGAATCTCGTTCATCAAAAGAGGTCGGCTCTCACTCTTCAAGTCAAGCCAATTTATTTTAGATTGAAAATTATCTATATTTCTATTTATCGCTCCAAAAACCTCATAGTTCCAACGACGTAATTCTTGCCGCAAATATTTAATACGGTTGTGTAAGATAAAGGATTACATGAGTAGAAACCTGAATGCCATGTGTCTGCAACAAAAGAATGAATCTGTGGGTGAGATTCCCAACAATTTAGAGTCATGAAAGGTTTAGGCCCCCAATCCCCCTCCAGGATATGAAGCATAATAGGTCGGTGATCTGCGATAGTACGGTCGAGAGCCACTTCCATCAGATTCGGCCAACAAGTAGCCCATCGTTCCGAGAAAAGAAAACGATCAATACAGCTTGCACAAGTACCCCTCCCATTCAGCCAGATATACGAGAATATCTGCAATGGAGGGTCTATAAGCTCATTTTCTAGGTTGAAATCATTAAAATCAAGCATGTCCTAGGTGGGGATTCCCGGAAAATTCATGCGCTCCTCAGGCGCACGTACTGGATTAAAATATACAACTACACAAATTGCCATCGATCTAGCACAATATAGATAGCCTGAGATTTGTTCCCATAATAGATTTTTCACCACCGGGTCACCACTTTTAGCATACACATTGAAGATCAAAATTTTCTCACCATTTTGTAACCAAGTCCCTTCAAAGATCAAAAGATTAGGTAGTGCCATAATCGTCTCGGCCACAAATACAGAGGGAGACCATATTGAATCAAGCCACTAGACCTTTCATGAGAAGGGCTAAATACCCAAGCAAAATCGCCATGTCCCCATATTTGTTGAATCATAAATCGGTCCACATGCACCTTCTTTGTTTCCTGCAAGCAAATAAGATCTATCGAATTGAATTTTAAGAGCTTTTTCACCTCCCCTGAGCGGCCCGGAACACTTAAGCCTCTTACATTAATAGACATAATTTTCATAGAGGGCGTGAATGTAATATAGGTGGCACGGTTTTTGTTGCTTGCAATGAATATTCTTCCGCATCACGTTGTTCTATTTCCACCAATTTTGAGATCATCAAGTCATCCGGAAGGATAGTTTGTACACCTAGTGTTTTTCCAAGGGACCAAATTGCTTCAGCTTCAGAAATAACCTCAGAGGGCAGCCGAGAGCTACTCGCCCCCACAGGATCGTCTCTTTTATGTAACACATCTTGCGTGTTCTGTTGATTAAGCGCATTGACATTAGATATCAGATGTGACAAGGCAGAGAGCTCATTATTTGTGCGTTCCAGGATAGGAGTAACAAGAGGGGGACATCCTATGCGGATGTGATCTTGACTCCCGTATAGCAGCACCCAAATGTTTTCATATACGAATTCATGCGTGCGTAGGAATCAGACTTCACAGATACATCATCTAGCAACCCAACCTTTTGACTCCCTGAGATATCCGTGGGACTGCACACTATAGGTAGATCCTCCACCATTTTGTCAATATTCACTTGGGGGACAATAAGACCATTTGCAACTACAGAGGAAACCATGGTTTCCGGTGTCATCAATGCCATAGAATTCATATGGGAATTTTTTGTGCATACCTCAGGCAGCAAGGGGGTTGTCTTCATTATTGGCAACGCTTCTTCCACAGGAGAATGTAGCTAAGGTTCGGGTATTGGGTTAGGGCTCTGCTGGAATTTTTCATCTTGTTTTTCCCTCCATACAGGTGCATTTAGGACCCTTTTTCCCAACCACGTCTATTCGACTTCTCTACAACAACTGAAACAGAAAACCATTCTTTTGTTGATCCCACCTTCACCATTTCATCAATAGGGGAGACTTGTTTTGTCCGAACAAATATTCTAGCACATTGCATCGTTTGGAGGCTCATAGTGTTATTATCAAGTCGAACAAAAGTTCTAAAATTCACCTTGAGTTTCTTAAAAAACTCATCATACCAACAGTGTAGAGGAGTTTCGTGAATCTGCAACCACACCGCCCTGGAGCCATCATGAATATCCTTTCTCCATAGACGTGCCCCCATAAAGCCACTAGAACCACCAAAGTTTGACACATTCTCAAAATAAAAAATCAGAGCATCCGTCGGATAAGATATCATTACCTCACCCCCTTCTAATCGATTAATTTTGCCATCACATAATCCAAGTTTTTCCAGATTTTTCAGAATGTCTGATTCGGCCAACCCCACCATAGGAATACCAAAGAGACAAGATTCTAACCATTTCGCCTCCTTAGGGTCAGCTTCAAATATAAGATTTTTAGGAGAGGGGTTATGTTTCTCTGTCCCTTCAGGTTCCCCTGTTCTTTGTTCTATTTGACTACGCGACCCTCTTTTCTCATCAGATTGTTCACGGACAAGATTTTGTTGCTTCACTCTTTTTATCATGATTTTGTAAGAGCCAATCCATAATCCCATCATATTTATCTCAAGCTCCGATACATCAGCAATCGGGGCAAAGCGCACAAAACCAAATCTACAAATCGTCTGTGATTGGTAACAGGGGATAAAGATGTCCCTGATCACTCCAAATGGCATAAACAAATGTCTCAAGTCCGCCTCAGTACATGTTCAGGAAAGTTTGATACGTGGAAAGAGTCACATTCCGATCTTAGTCGCTGAATGTAAGCAGATAGGGGCAGACATTGAGATGAGTCAGTGAGCCCCTCCGCCGGGGTGCGATGCCTACGGCGCGCAGCTCCCAAGGTCCCTCCTCCATAGTGGCCTCCTCCATTTTGGCATCAGTAGCTACAACATCATCCACACTCTTGAGCCCTTCGGGAGCAGTGACAAAAATAGAGTGCTGAACATTCTTCTCATCGAGAACATCCATATGGCCCAGCATTGTATCATCATACGCCATCTCCACAACAGTCACCGCACGCACGCACACCCCTATCGGAACCAGAAGACAGTCCCCCTCCACCAATCACCAAAGTCATCTCATATGTGCTCTCAACACAAGCCCGAAGGCCCAAGGAAGTCACATCATCACCAACCGGCGTGGCTGCACAAACCGTCGCAGGAACAGTGAAATCGCCGTGATCCTCCTTTTTGCCAGAGCTTTTATTTTTTTCTTTTCGCCATTTTTTTAACTTTGTAAGCTCCAAGTAATGTTATTGATAGAGAATCACATTATGTCCCGAAAATTCAGAATGGTGTAGTTGAAAGAAGGTGAAGGAAACACCAAGTTTTATAACGCCAGGATCCATAAAAATAGATAGATAAATGAAATGCATCAATGGTCGATGGACAGAAGACTTTTTGAGGTCAAGGAAGGCATTAAAGACCACTTTAGTTAGCACTTTGCCACCAACTTTTATGATCGAATTCAGCTAACCATGCAGGTGCCATATGGTCTAAATGATACTGATAACAATTTTCTTACCATACCATTTTTAGAAGAAGAAATCAAAAAGATGGTTTGGTCCTGTGTTGCAAACAAAAGCACGGGCCCGAATGACCTAAATTTCTACTTCATTAAGCAGCATTTGGAGACCATGAAAAAAGATATAATAGATTTATCCAACAATTTCATGAAAATAACCAACTGATAAAAGGAATAAATTATACACATATTGTCTTAATGCCAAAGATAACCAACCCGGAGATAATTGAACATTATTGTCCTATCTCGTTGGTTGGTTGGTTGTGCCTACAAGATTCTGTCAAAAAATATTGGCCAATCGCCTGAGCTCGGTGATGGACAAAATAATCTACCCCAACCAGATGACCTTTATAAAAGGGCAAAAAATTATGGATGGAGTGGTAATTGCGAATGAGGTCATCAAGAATGTAAAAGCTCAAACAAAAGAGGACTACTGCTAAAGGTGGACTTTGAAAATGCGTTTGACTCAATTGATTGGGGTTTCCTCTTCTGGATGCTTGAAAAGTTTCTGTGAAAAATGGCAAACAATCATAGAATGTGTAACAACGGCTACTGCCACAGTTCTTTTGAATGGTAGCCCTTCAGGGGATTTTGCATTTCATATAGACCTTAGATAGGGCGACCCCTTGTCACCCTTTCTCTTCCTTATTGCCATAGAAATTCTATACCTCAAGGATGCTAGACAGATGCCCCCCCCCCCCATACATTGGTAAGCATAAATTACCTATGATGCATCTACAGTATGCCGATGATACCCTTTTCTTTTGCAACGATACTATACAAAACGTGCAAGTTGTTAGTGTTATGCCCTAATGTCAATTATCTTAGACTTTTGTATTAACATTATAATATTGTATATATGATTGTAGCAACCTTTACTATTTACTATTTACTTGCTTTATTTATAGCATTTCAAATAATAAAGCCTAGTGCTGATAACTTAGAGTGTATCACAAAGAGATGTGATGATGAAACCACTCTAATTACGTATCAACACTAAACATATCTAATCATAGTATTAGTGAGATAAGGCACCAGTAATATGGATAGATTAGCATGTTCTAAGCCAATTCCTTCTGAAGAAAATGGTTGAACTCATCAACTATAGTGTAAAGATACTTAAACTAGAAACATGGATGTTTGTAGTAGACAGGTACATTGAATTGAGTAGTATAGAGATCACCATTTGTCGATGGTTGATACTCTTAAGAATAGTGGGTGTAAGCGATCCTTATATTTGAGATCACCACGTAGAGATCTTGAGTATGGAGGTCACTCTTTGATTCTATCCAGAGTTACACCATAAATGGGTAGCAATGGGTAGTCTTGGGATGATTCGAAGTACGGAAAGGTTATGAGTTATCAATAAAGAATTCACCGCTCCTAAATCATTAGGAGAAGATATTTCTATGGCTACTTGTAAGAAGTCATGGAAGCCTTTGCAAAGCACGAGTTTAATTAGAAAAAATTTCTAATTAGTTCTCAATAATCATGACATTTTATACAAGAAATTTTATGTATATTAATGAGGATGACAAATAACATCAATATATAAGGTTAGAGATATGAGCAATGTGAAAGAATATTAATTACACGAGAGCTAGTTCTCGAAAGAATAGTTTCCTTCCATGACTATTCTCAATGCTTGGGGGGCATGATATTTTACTAAAGGCCACTCATGGTCTATGGATTTGAATTAGATATTAATGACTTACAAATGTGTAATTCATTAACCATAATTTGATTATGTTAATTCAAGGTGCATTGCCAAATTATTGGGAACCTATAGGGTCACACACATTAAAGTCAAATTCTTGAGAGGTCATTTTGTAATTAAGGTAAAGTATAGGGGTCAAAATAAAGTTTATAAAACTTCAAAGACTTGTTTGTAATTATGGGGCCTCAAATATAATAAATATAAATTTGTGGGATGTATATTATATACATTAAGACTACATTAGTTAGATTTGACTAATATATATATTTATATATATATATATATATACAAGTTAGTGAAAAATTTCTACAACTTATATATATATGTGATATATAGTTGTGACATGTTTTCCTTTAATTAGATTACATGCAAAGGTTTCATAAACAATGAAATTACAACAATGGTTTAATAATATACAAAGTATTGTTTATATTAGTTGCATGGTTTGATTCTACAAAAACTTGACACCTAAACATGAGTTGTCCAAAGATCAAACATATGTATGCCTAAGATCAAATGTTGATCAACTTTAGGATATGTGTTTGCATCTTAAACTTATGGGAACCTCTATAAACATCCTAATACATTCATATGTGTAGAATTGATGCATTTGAAAGTCTTAATAGAAGAAATAAATGGGTTCTCTCTCTACTTTCTCTACCCGAAAGCATAGAGAATGAGGTAAAAAATTCTGCACTTGATGCAATTTTTTCTTTTATTTTCTTATACTTCAAATGTGGAGCTAGCAGTCCAAAAACACACATATAAGTTGTACCAAAGGTTATATAAACTCTCAAGGGTTGTGGTGATGTGGACTACAATAGAGGGTGAACATTTGGACACCTTGAAGAGGAGACTACTTTCAAGATCTTGAAGAATAAATTTTTTTGAGGTAAAAACGATTTCTTCGACATTTGGACACCTTGAAGAGGAGACTACTTTCACTAATTTGCAAGACTATGTGAGCTGCTTAAACTGTCTCACAACAAAACTGCCACAAAATTATCTCGGATCGCCCATGTGAACCAACCCAGGAAGGACAACGACATGGTAAGTGGTGATAGAAAAGTTTCGTGGAAAAATCAAGACTTGAAAAAATTTCTACCTTGCATTCAGGGGCCGAATAACACTCATCAAGTTCATCCTCACAGGAATGGCGACCTACTATTTCTCTACATTCAAAGCGCCAAAGAAAGTCATTGCCACCATACGGAGGATTCAATCTAAATTCCTATGTGGGGAATATCTCAAGAATCCAAACCAGTTTACTGCATAAAGTGGGATCTCCTATGCCAAGAAGTAAAACACGGAGGGTTGGGAATACAGAGTATGAAGCTATTTAACCTAGCTTTGCTCGGTAAATGGTTCTGGAAGATCACATGAACAAGATGACCTACTTAGCAAGACAATCCAGTCAATCTGCCTATACCCCAAGGGATTAGACAGAGACTGGACGACAGTCACTGCCCCTGGGCGTGTGTCTAGATAGTGGCGATAGCTATGCAAATATATATGTTTAACATACTGGTTCAGAAGCAATTTGCAGCGAGCATAGGAAATAGGAGGATACTCAGTTCTGGAAATTGATGTGGATGGTCCTAAGATGACTAGCTGACTTCTCAGATAGCGGCCAAAATATGTTCGGATAGCGGGCAACCAATCTAGTTATGTCACTGGTGCAAACCTTTATTTGACTATGGATTATTACTAATCCCTTATATCATTGCAGTTACTGAGATACATCCAGAAGAAAAGGAGAACTGGAGATGGTAAGCAAATCGAGAGCGACATACATACATAGTATGATCCACTTACACTGAACTAACACAATTTATGGGGTTTTCTGTGCAAGACAGGGCTGTGATGGCAGCAAGCTAAGTGGTTCGCCAAAGCACATATAGGCGTTTGTCTGGTGAATGACCTAGGAAAGATCGCAACTTTAGACAAGTTGCACGCCTGTGGCATACTTAGGGGTGGACAACGGAAAGCGGTAATGGCGGAATTCCGTTACCGTTACCGGTATCGTTACCGTTAAGGGCGGTAATAGCGGTAACGGAAACGGTAGCGGATAGGTTTAGGGTTTCCGTTAAGATAGCGGTAACGGTAACGGTTTAGGGCCTTTTTTTAGCGGAAATACCGCTATTTCCGCTAAAAAAAACATTGTACTTAAAAAAAACATTCGATTATTCGACTTGTGTTGGTGTTGTGCCGCGACGCCCGTTCAGACTTCAGCATTTTTTCACTAACACTAGTTTAGTTGGATGCCGTGCCGCCCTCGCCCGCTGCGACTGCGACTGCGATTTCTCTTGGGCCTTGTTCTTCAGCTCATGTTCTCTCCTTCTGCTCGCCGCCCCCGCCCGTTGTGACTGCAGTTTCTTTTCAAAATCAATGTGTTTATGATGATTGAATTGAGATGTTTCTTGATTGCGTTTGCTGAACTGCTGGATTCTGATTATTATTTGTCCATAGCTTGATTTTTGTTTACTAATTATTTTTGGCTGATTTGTGGTTGTCAGCAGGGAAGGAATTATTGACAGGAATTATATTGGCGGAATTAGCGGAATTCCGCTGCCGTTACCGCTAAGTTAGCGGAATAGCGGTAACGGAATAGCGGATAGCGGCAACGGTAACGAAACCAAAACCCTTATCCGCTATCTTAGCGATAACGGTAACGGATGAGGCCGTTCCGTTACCGATATTAACGTTGTCCACCCCTACTCCTAGCAAAGGAAAATCTTCATGCCAGGCTGGCCTCTAATTGGCTTGTAATGGCCACTGTAATTGTAACTCCATTTTCCTCACACGTCATCAACATGCATCGTGTGTTCATGGTTGCAGCTCTACTTGGAACATGAGCTTTTCGTGGTGCAACCAATTGAGTTTGTAAGAAAATGGAGATGACAGGACAAAAGATTCTGGATATGAGTCCTATGTTGATGTCCAATAACCAGTTGAAATCATTCTGCAGTTGTACCTGCCCCTGTTCCGAGTTGAAACAATATGAAAAGTTAGATGCTCAATAATCAAAACAAATTTCAACTCTTTTCACAGATGATGTCGAGCTGTATTCCTTCTGCCAACCTAGCCTGTACCACAATAAATCAATTGTAATAGCGCAAGATGTGAAAAGATTATTCAGACGGTATGGCCTCAAGACCAGCAAGTAACTAAAATCGCATACATACCAGAGGAATGAGTATCCAGTCATTGAAACTATAATGGAATGTATTTACTGAGGCCCTCAACCACATCCATACATTTCTCTGTATAGCATATATGAG
>JAOWBN010035006.1:0-10157 GCA_028565015.1 Pinguicula moranensis | reverse complement strand
GGTGCTACAATCTATCACCTTGGTACTAAGGTTTTTAAGAGAGTAGCCCACATTCACTTTATGTGTTAGCCCACACATGCGCACGCCTCCACGGACCCAAGCCCATTTACTGTTGGGCCGAGTCCGGACCCGAGCCCGTTTACTGCTAGGCCGGGTCTACTAAACCTTCACAGTACCGTGTCGTGCGGGTTGGCCTACACCACATGTATGCCCATCTCTATCGATAATATAGAAACCCAACTTTTTTTTGGTATTTTAATATTCGGTATCGATATCAGTATCGAAGTACCAATACTAAAAAATTTCAGTATAGTATCGTTTTTTACCAATTTGGTATTGGTAAAAATTGATACCTATATTTTTTTTATTTGTTAATAAACCAAAAAATAACGCCGTTTGTTATTTTTTATTTTTGAATGATAAAAAAAAAGATAAAGAGAAGGATGAAGAAAAAACATTTTTGGTAGTTCGTAAAAAATGATACCGAATTTTTTTGGCATTTCGATATTTGATATCGGTATCCAAATACTAATACTAAAAAAATTTGGTACAGTATTTTTATCATCCGATATCAATATCGATTATCGATTGTTTACCCCTAATTTTTCAATAATCTTATAAAGTATAAAGTCGTGGGTATTCACGAAAAACATCATTTGGACCTTATTTTGATTAAATAAGATAAAATCACATGACAAGTTGACGACTGAAATAACCTTAAAAAAATAATTAATATATTAAATATTTATGTGATGATGCATTTGTATCTTTTTAAAACATTGCCAGACCCGACCAATAATAGATGATCCCTTTGTATTTTTTTTTAAAAGAACTATTAACTTACAATTTTAGCGAATTGTTAATTCACCATGGTTCGGAGTCCGGACTCGGGACCAAGAAGGAAGTATAGTTAATTGATTGTTGGGTGTTAATTTATCGATGTTATATATTTATATCTGTATATTAAATTTGGAAAATTAACAATTATTTAAATAAAAATAAAAACGTTGGAAGATTTAATTTTTACAAGTTAAATAAAAATTTAGAATTTTGTAATACTCTCTAAGTGAAAAATCATATTTCATTTTGTAAGCCTTAGTGTTTTTAATTTTTTGTGAGAGTAAAAACCATTAATAGTTTTTAATATGCTATTTAATTAACATTAAAAAAATATGTTACTCAATAAATCATTTTTCAGATTTAGTAATGTAAACATTAATGATTTTAGTTCAATAAATATGTTTGTTTGTTTTAATTATTATAATATAAATTGTAATTTATTTTACATTTTTTAATTATTTATGGATTACAAAATTTTAGACTACTATAAAAAAACAAACGAAATACTATTCATTTCATGTATGTTTTTACTATTTGGGCAATGATATAATAGAAATAATGTGTGTGAAAAGAAAATGAATGATATGAATGTATGCAAAATTAGAAAATAGAGAAAAGAAGAAAAATAGAGAAAAGAAGAAAAAGATGAGAGAGGAGAAAGAAGAGAAAGAAAGAAAAGAGAAGGAAAATTCTTCAAAGAAAAGAGAAGGAAAATTTGTGAGAAGAATTTTAAGAATTTTGAGATAGTTTGTTTGCTCATTTTATTATTTGAACTGCATTTGTTTGCATTTACACAAATAATTTACGCACGTTATTAGCACGACTTTACTACCGGGTTTCAAGAATTTTTGCTGAGGTAAAGTTAATTAATTATTATTATAATATCTAATATTTCAAAATTTTGACTTTGTGGCTTTAGACATTACGGGAAAAAATTACTTATAATGGATTCTTGATACGGAAATTCATTTAGATGTTTTGGGTCTTGGAGACACCATAAAAGATGAAAATAAAGTATCTCGACAAAATAAAGCAAAACCATGATATTTATTCATCACCATATTGATGAGAGGCTTAAAGTAGAATATCTCACTATAAAAGATCATGTAAATCTGTGAAAAAATCTCAAAGAGAGATATGATCACCAAAAAATGGTGATACTTCCGAAAGCTCATTATGATTGGTTGCATTTACGCTTACAAGATTTACATTTGTAAGCGAATATAACTCAGCTATGTTTAAAATCAGTTCTCAACTGAAATTATGTGGCGAAAAGATTACAGATGAGAACATGTTAGAGAAAACATTCTCTACTTTCATGCCACTAATATGTTCCTACAGCAGCAATACCGTGAAAAGGGTTTTAAGAAGTACTACGAACTGATTTCGTGTCTTCATGTGGCTGAGAAAAATAATGAGGTATTGATGAAAAATCATCAGTCACACCCCAGTGGTTTTGCTCCATTCCCAAAAGTGAATGCGAATACATTTAAACAATGCCCCCCGTCGTGGTCGTGGAAATCATCTTTATTTTCGCCGCAATAATCCAATAACACAAATAACCACCATAAGTGGGAGAAAAATGAAAATCTACAAGGTCGCAACAAAGAATTTCAGTTCAACAAGAATGTAGAAAGTATTTGCCATCGATGTGGGATGGACAACCACTGGTCTCGTACCTGTCGTACGCCAAAACATCTTGTAGAACTATATCAAACTTCTAAAGCTAAAGGGAAAAATACGGAGACAAATTTTTCCCAAATGCAAAATGTAGAAACGAACTTTGTTCAGGATGATTTTCTCGATGGTGGTTTTGATATAACACATTTAGATGTTATTGATTTTCTTATCCACCCCGATCCTATGAATAGTGGCGAAAATATTTAAGTTTTATTTATATTTTATGTTATGCTTTATTATATAATATTTACTTTATTGTAAGTTTGATGTTTATTATTTCTTACATTTACTTATTTATTGAAGATAACTATGGATTTATACAAAACAAACGAGGCAGATGCATGTCTCGCATAAAGTGCAACAACACACAACATACTCAACAATAAAAAATATTTTGTTTCTCTAACTATAAGAGAAGCATATGTGAATATAAAATTTGGTAGTGCAAAATTAATTGAAGGTTCCAAAAGAACACAAATTGTACTACCACGAGGGACAAACATCACAATTGATGATGCTTTATTCTCATCTAAGTCTCGACAAAAATTATTGAGTTTTAAAGATATTCGCAGAAATGGATATCATATCGAGACTATGAATGAAAAAGATGAAGAATAATTATGTACATCAATTATTTTGGGTAACAAATGCATCTTAGAAAGATTACCCGTGATGTCCTCTGAATTGTATTACATAACAATAAAAATAGTTGAGGCTTATGTTGTTCAAAGCCTGAAGACTATTAAAACTTTCAAAGTTTGGCATGACCGCTTGGGCCATCCTCGATCATTTATGATGCAAAAAATTATAGAGAATTCACGTGGCCATTCAATGAAAAACCAGAAAATTTTTCAAACCAGTGAATTCTCATCTGCTGTTTGCTCTCAAGGCAAACTAATTATAAGGCCTTTGCTAAGCAAAGTTGGGTATGAGAACACTACATTTTTTGAAAGAATTCGGGGAGATATATGTGGGCCTATACACCCACCATGCAGACCATTTAAGTATTTTATGGTTCTAATTGATGCAACAACTAGAAGGTCACATGTGTGCTTATTATCTACTCGCAATTTAGCTTTTGCAAGATTACTTGCACAAATAATTCGATTGCGAGCTCATTTTCCTGATTTTCCAATAAAGAAAATTCACCTAGATAATGCTGCTTAATTTTCATAACAAGCCTTTAATGACTATCACACTAAGCAAAAGCTACCTTCGGTTCATCGTCAACGGCTATTTTCTCTCTCTAGAAATTTTCTCCTGGTTCTCTCTTAACTTCCACCACTCACCTGCACCCACATCACCTACCCCGTCGGTTTTCGATGGTGTTGGAGGCGGTGGACACACCACCTCCTGACACTGTCGCCCCATTATCGGAGGTGCCGGCAGAGATATCCCAGATATCAAAGAGCCCTCAAAAACCAATAGAAATCTTGCGCAAATGGCGCGGAAACTGGATTGACGCGTGCACCTTGAAGGAGGATGGCATCTCCTTCTACTTCACCAATTTTCTGGTAGGCCGGAAGGAAGAAGCCATGCAACTCGCTTTTGGTGAGCTAGGAGTGATATCAAACCTTTATACGCCGAAAAAACTCGATAGGACGGGTAAGCGATTTGGATTTGTAGTCGACGGCATCGGAAAAATGTTGGCAAAACTGAATGGAATGAAGATTGATGAGCTCATGCTGCGAGCAAACGTCGTTAAATACCAGGATAAGTCAACCAAAATGCGCAATCCAGCACGGTGAACTGTAGCCGCTGCAACGCAGTTAACCAAGGTCTCAGAACCGCTTAAAATTGTTGCAGATCCAACCCCGACGGAGATGACATGGCTTGAATGGTGTCTGGTTGGCACGCTACAAGGGATTTCCCCGGATCAGATCACCCGTGAGATTCGCAGCCACCGGAACCTCACCCAGATTAAGGTATCCCTTCTGCAAGGCTCACAGGTTCTCATCCAGACAACATCCGATACTGAGATGCGGATCTTCTTGGAGAATACACCATCGTTGTCTACGCTAGGTCTTACCGAACTACGGCAATGGTCCCCCTACACGGCGGCCCACCCTAATGATAAATGGTTCCGTATGTCAGGAGTTCCGGTGCAATGCTAGAATCACAAGATTTTTAAGGAACTTACAGCCTCCAGTGGGAAACTATTGTAGGTTGAGGAGCGAAGGACGGATATTCAGGACTATTCTTCAGTTAGGTTCCTAATCCGCAAACAAAATCCCACCTTGATTTAACATGTATCAACGTGGAAACTAAGGCGGGCATCTATCCGATTCAAGTGATGGAAGAACCCAAAACTTGGAGCAGATTGAATGGACGCCAGAGGAATTTAATAGATCAGTCGGCGATTTCTCTGGATGATAGCGCATGTCCGGTCCAGCAGCGAATAGAGCAAGCTCACCACGCAGGAAAACAGGTAGACTTAGGTAACTCCATTTGACCTTCAGGAAAGGAATGTCTGTTTGAGAGGGGAGAGTCGTCAATGTCTGGTATGGATATATCCCTGCGGACCCCTAATGAGTCACAACTGGAGGAGCAGAACCTAATAGCACCTGCAATTGAGGCTGGGAAGCAGAATCTGACTGAGCCAGATGGACAGTTTGAATTAGAATCCATGCCATTAGAACATAATTTGCCTGTTGATCCGCAACCAGCAGCAGGAATGATAAAGGACAAATCAGCCATGATAGACATGCCAGCACAGGTATTTCATACTGTTGAGCAGAACTCAGATCACAACCCTGTTCTACTTCAAATGAATGAGCAGGAGGTCAACTATGGGCTTAAGACATTCAGATTTTTGGAAATGTGGGCTTCCTCTACCTCCTTTCACCAACTGGTGAAGGATACTTGGTCCTTGGATTCAGTTGCCCCTGGATTATTGTTGCTAGGTCAAAAACTCAAAAGAATGAGAGTGGCCTTACAAACTTGTAATAAGGAAATTTTTGAACAGAGATGCACATCAAAGCTTTGGAAACTGAGATAGAACATCTAGAAATGGAACTGCAAGATAAATATTTAGAAAGCACTGAAATTCTTTATCAAGGTAAGAGAACAGAACTCAGTATATGAGAGTCCAGAGAGTTGAGCCGACTAGAACAACTCTCCAAGAAAGCCTGGATGAAGGATTGTGATAGAAACTCTGCCATTTTCCACTCCTACATAAGAATTAGACAGAACAGAAGTCACATCTCTCATATGAAGTTGGCTGATGGCAGGCAGTTGAAGGGGCAAAAATCTATCCATGAGGAGGCTGTTAATCATTTTAAATGGCTGCTGTCCAACTAGCAGATTGGTAGTATTCCAAATCAGGAAGAACTGGTAGCTTTGTTTGGACACCAACAATCTGAGGCAGATAACAGTTTGATACTTAATCTGCCCACTGAGGATGAAATCAAAACAACATTATGGTCTATTCCTAGTAGCAGTGTGCCAGGCCCTAATGGTTTTGGATCTGGAGTTTTCAAATACACCTGGCTGATCACAGGACAGGACTTGATAGCAGCTGTTAGGGAATTTTTTGAGGGCTCTACTTTACCTCGAATGTTTGCCTCAACACAATAACCTTAATAGCCAAAGTGGATCAACCTGATTCATTTGACAAGTATAGGCCTATCAGCCATAGCAAAGGTATTGGTTGCTAGACTGAAAGAGCATATGGGATAGCTAGTGAGTGAAGAGCAAGGTGCTTTCCTGTTTGGTAAAAGCATCTTTGAAAACATTCACTTGGCACAAGAGATGGTTCACTCCTTAAACAGGAAGCAAAAGTGGGAAATGTCCTGATCAAATTAGATATGGCCATGGCTTTTAATAAGATTAACTGGCAGTTCTTGGGGGCGGTGTTAAAGGCTAAAGGTTTCTGTGCAACATTGATTTCTCTCATCATGAGATGCATACGAGGGCAATGGTTCCCAGTACAACTTAATGGTATCTCCCTAGGTTTCTTCCAGTATGGTCAGGGACTGAGGCAAGGGGACCCCCTATCCCCTTACCTCTTTATCCTTGTGCAAGATGCCCTATCCCAACTTATTCATCAGGGTTTCAGCAATGGCTCCATTGCAAGATTCCATCACCCTATAGGTGCACCTCTGATTTCTCATTTAATGTACGCTGACGACATTCTTCTTTTTGCAGGTGGAGACAACAAATCAATGAAAAACTTGATAAGGATTTTTGATAGATATTGCTCCTGGTCATGACAAAGTCTGTGTAAAGAAAAATCAACCTTATATCTATCCAAGCATATCAATGTTGCAAGAACGCACAGGCTACAAAAAATCACATGGTTCAGAGTTGGAGCATTCCCCATGGTCTATTTGGGTGCTCCTTTGTGCTCTGGAAAACTCAATAGACATGCCTTGGAGCCATTGCTAGGGAAAACCAGGCGCAGATTGGATGGATGGAAGGGGAAACTAATGACTCAAGGAGGAAGACTAATCCTTATTAGGAAGTGATGGCTAGCATGCCTATCCACATTATGGTCAGCCTCAAACTTCCTCAATGGGCCTTGACTGAATTGAGAAGACTCATGGCTGAATTTTTCTGGGGCTATTCTGCGGGCCGAAGACAGCTACATTGGATGCAGTGGAAAAAGTTATGTAAACCGATTGATGAAGGTGGAGTTGATGTGCAAAAAGCTCTTGGGATGAAGTTGTGTTTCAACATGATGTCCGGAAATAGTCTATGACAAAGATTTTTCCTGGCCAAATATACCTGACTTGAGCCACTGCTATTAAGGCAATGCAAGCCAACAGATTCTAGGACTTGGAAACACATGATGGCCTCAAGACATGATGTACTTGATAATATCAAGATCATAGCAGAGGTAATTCCAGCTTCTGGTTTGAGAAGTGGTTATCCACATGCCTGCTTGCCATAAGAGTTGAGCAGGTGCATAACAGTGGGGCTAGGATTGCAGACTTCTGTCAGAATGGGATCTGGAATTCTTCAGCCTTGATACAAATAGTTGGAGAGGAAATATCAGCTGAAATATTGACACTGCAGCACCATTCCCTGATGATGAACAAGATATACTAGTATGGAAACCTGAATAGAGTGGTAAATTCTCTGTCAAATTAGCATGGAACTCCATCAGAGGAAGAACAACCATAGTAAGGGTGCATTACACTATTTGGCACAAGGTCCTATCCACTAAAATTAATTTATGTTCATGGAAAGCCTGGAATTGCATTATGCCTACCGATGAGAATGTAGCTGGCAGGGGCATACAGTTGGCCTCATGCTGCCAATGTTGCAACATTCGGTGCCAGGAAACTTCAAATCATATTTTATTTGATTCCAACCTTGCTGAAAGCCTATGGAACAGGGCTGCTTTGCTCATGGGGGTCAATTTTGCAGGTTCTGTCGGCTAGAAAATCAGATTATTACAGTGGCAACTAATAACCAAACGAACTGGTTTGCAGGGCTTCATCTCTTCATGCATTCCTCCCTTAATAATATGGTTTCTTTGGTTGCACGGGTGCAAAGCAAGGTTTGAGGGAATCTATCTGGGTGTGGATAACATTTGGAGACAAGTAAGCAACACCACTCATTCTTTAACAGAATTATCTAACTTGAGCTTTAAATTGCAGATTCAAGATGAGGATCTGAGGCAGCGTTTAAATATTCCCATCAAGTTCAGAATCACAAATAGCTTCCGGATTGTCAAATGGGACAAACCACCTGAAGGATGGATCAAAATGAACATTAATGGAAGCTTTTTTGGAACCCCGGGGCCTTTAGGAGGGGGATGCATCATCAGGAATCACAAAGGAGAATGCATGGAAGCCTACTCAGTGAATTTTGGGGAGGGGACAAACAATGCCGCAGAATTCAGAGCTGCCATTGAGGGGCGGAAATTGTGTAAACTCCAAGGGTGGCACAACGCGATCCTAGACACAGACTCTATGATTTTAGTAAACTGGATCAGAGCTAACTTTTGTACTCCAGGGTACCTTTGGGACTATTGGAGAGAATTCAAGAATCTAACTAATGGAATTACATTGAAGGTGGTTCATCAATTCAGAGAAGGAAATTCAATTGCAGACCTGCATGGAATCTGAGCAACAAATATGTTCTTTATGTTCTTCTCAACAGGAGGATGTTCATAATCTTTTTGGCAATTGCATGGAAATTTACTGGATATGGTCTTCTATATACAAATGACTTGGTTTTGATTATATCGGTCAAGGTAATATTGTGGATCACTTCATAGCACACACGGGTATGTGAACGAGGAAGGTTGGTTGAGATATCTGGAAATCATTATGGCATTGCACAATTTGGAGCATCTGGAAGTCCCGAAATGCTATACTGTTCGAGAAGCATCAGTTTGATCTGATCAAAATTCTGGAGCAGATTCAAATCCAACTTTGGCATTGGTATAATGTACTTGCGAAACTTTCACTATTTTCTACAATTGGATCAAGTATCCACGTACATGTATTGGCTCATTTAGGCCGCCTTGGCTTTTGCTTGTAAAAATAGTGTAGTAGAAGGAATCTCCAAAATGTGGAGATACTTCAAATGTCTGTAATCCGGTTATTTTTTAATTCATTACTATTTAACAAAAAAAAAAGATGTGGGTTGGGGGTAATGATTTTGACTGGGTTTTCTCGGGGTCTGAAGGAAATTTAGGCGGATTCCTGTGTTTGTGGAATGTGCGGAATTTTAAGATGGAGACTTTCTGGAGTAAAAAGGGGTTGCTGGTCATTGAAGGTTTCTGGGGTAATGAGAGGGAGATAAGTATTTTACTATCTTAGTGAATATTTATGCACTGTGTGATTCAGGGGAAAGGGGAGGGTTATGAAAAATTTTAGATGAGAAAATTAAAGTTAGACCATAAGCTTTGTGGTGTTTGATGGGGGATACGAATGAAGTTAGATATGGAGGAGAGGAGGGGCAGGGGGTCGAGGGATTAAGAGGGGATGGAGGACGTAATGAGCTAATAGTTGAAAATGGATGGGTGAATTCACCTCAAATTCTAGGGAGATGGAAGTTGTGCGAGTTGCCTTTACATATTTCTCTTATCTGAGACATGAATGATAAAGTGGCCTCATATGGAACAGTTAGTGACAGATTGAGGAGTTTCTGACCAGGTGGCTCAACTGGATGTGGGGTGAAATCCTTTTTAGAGTGCTTGATAGTTGTGATCTAAATGAAGAGTTCAAGAATGGAGGAACTCAACATGTGCCGGCAGGAAATCGTTCATATTCATATTGCTTGAACAATTGAATAGTCTGAGAGGCTGCCTTAATACATAGAACAAAACAAGGTACAGAATATAGAGGGCAGAATATAGAAAACTCTGACAGTGTTCTTATTCGGAATAACCATCATTCTTGAAGAAACGTCGTCACTGACAGTGTTCTTATTCCGAATGAAGTGGTGGATGCAACGAGAATGAGTAATCATAAGTGCTTTGTATTGAAATTGGACTTTGAAAAACCATATGAAAATGGAGAAAATGTGATTTCGACATGAGTGGAAAAGTAGGTATATGAATGTATCCCAGTGCCCATGTTGGTGAATGGGAGCCCCGCGAATACATTTGAGATTAAAAGGGATTGAGACAAAATGGTCCGTTTTTCTTCTTCACTATTGTAGCATAGGGAATCAATGTTCTT
>JAOWBN010034985.1:0-10158 GCA_028565015.1 Pinguicula moranensis | reverse complement strand
CTATCTAAACTAGATTTAAGAATATCCAAAGCAAACTAAACTCTATCTAAACTAGATTTTTGAAAATAAAAAAAAAAACTAAATAATTAAAATCCTTTTAAGATAACATAAATAATAAATGGGACATCTATTCGACTCGTCTGTCCATAGGGGTCACGATCCCCCTTGGTCTTGCACACGTTCTACGCGTTCTTCTCACGAATTAGACTCCTTTGGTTGGTCGAGTCTAACTGGCGCTGGATTCCTCGAAATGGAAGAGTCCACCTTGGGTAGGATTCTTCGGGACGGCTCAAAACAGGAGAGTCCAACCTGGGCAGGATTCCTCTGAATGAGAGAATCCAACTTGGGTAGTACTCTTTGGAACGACAGAGTCCAACTACTTTAAACTATGCAAGAATCCAAATGCATCTCAAGAGAAGGCAGAATTCAACTATTTTAAACCATGCAAGAATCCAAATGTGTCTCGAGCCTCGACCATTCACATCATATGTTCTCTTCGTGAAAACACTATCACCCTTGTACCCCTTTCCCCTAGACAAGTCCTTGATGACCAACTTTGGTTGCAAAAGACAAAGAAAAGGAGGTCAAGAGTGAGAGAACAAAAGAAGATGAAAAGAAAGAAACGATTGATAAAAAAGAGTTGAGTGAAAAGAAAGAAAAAGGCAAAAGTAAAGAGGGTGGAAAACGTCTTATGGCCCAAAAAGGTAAGTTAAAAAGAGCCGTGATTTCACAACAACCTTTGATTGTACTTAGGTACAAAAAGGTTTATTTTTTTACTAATGAACTCGTCAGTTCACTACCAAGCGAAATTATTTCCCTTTTGCAGGACTTCTAGATATATTCCCCGAGGAGATAACCTCAGGATTGCCACCAATTCGAGGGTTTAAGCATCAGATGGACTTCATCTCGGGAGTAGCAGGCCAGCGTATAAGAGCAATCCTGAGGAGACCATGGAAATGCGAAGGCAAGTTGAGAAGTTGACGGATAAGGGCCATGTTCTAAAGGGCCTAAGCCCATGTGTCGTACCCGTGCTATTGGTAACCAAGAAGTATGGAACATGGAGGATGTGCATGGATTGTAGGGCTATCAACAACATTATGGTAAAGTATCGTCGCCATATACCTAGACTTAATGATATACTAGATGAGTTGCATGGATCTTGTGTGTTTACCTAGATAGATCTTAAGAGTGGTTATCATCAAATACGTCTGAAAGACGGGAATGAGTGGAAAATAATTTTTAAAACAAAGTATGAGTTACATGAATGGTTGGTTATGCCTTTTTGGTTTATCAAATGCACTTAGTACTTTCATGCGCCTTATGAATCATGTATTGCATGTTTTTCTTGGCAAATTTGTCATTGTATACTTGATGACATCTTAGTTTATAACTAGTGTTTGGATGAACATGTTTTGCATGTCAAATCTGTTTTGGAGGCTCTTAGGAAAGAAAACTTATATACTATTATCAAGAAGTGTACCTTTTGCACGGACAAGCTTGTGTTCATTGGCTTTGTTGTTAGCAATAATGACATAAAAGTTGATGAAGAGAAGGTCAAAGTAATTCAAGATTGGCCAACACCTACCTTAGTGAGCCAAGTAAAAAGTTTTCATGGCTTAGCAAGTTTATATAGGCATTTTGTACGTGACTTTAGCATCCTAGCCGCACCACTTACCACAGTCATCAAGAATAATGTTCCGTTCAAATGGGGAGAAGAGCAAGACAAGGCATTCGGGACACTGAAAGGGATGTTATCTAAAGATCCATTACTTCTTGGCCTAATTTTAATAAAACATTTGAAATTGAATGTGATTATGCTTATGGTGTAGGTATTGGGACCGTATTGATGCAAGAAGGAAGGCCTATTGCATTATTCAGAGAGAAATCAAGCGGGCATATAACAAGGAGATTTATGTGTTGGTGAGAGCTTTGGAGAATTGGTAGCACTATCTTTGGCTCAAGGAGTTTGTAATCCACATAGACTATGAGTCTTTGAAGTACTTGAAGGGGAAGCACAAGCTCAACAAAAGACACGCAAAATGGGTATAGTTCATTAAGAAATTTCCATATGTCATAAGGTACAAATAAGGTAAGGAGAATGTAGTGGCAGATGCATTGTCAAGAAGGCTCTGATTTCCTGACTAGATGCAAGACTACTCGATTTTGAGCACATCAAAGGGTTGTATGCACATGATGTTGATTTTGATAATGTGTTCATTGCATGTGAAAGATGGCATTTAACAAGTTTTATAGTCATGAGATATTTCTCTTCAAAGAAAAAAATTATGTGTGCCTAATTGTTCACTAAGTGAGTTGTTACTTCAGGAAGCACGTGGAAGGGGCTTAATGGGACACTTTGGTATAGCCAAAACGTTAGGAATTTTACAAGAGCACTTCTTTTGGCCTAACATGAAACCAGATGTAGAAAAGATGTGTGCTAGGTGCATAACATGTAAGCAAGCAAAGTCAAGACTTAAACCTCATGGGTTATACACACTACTACCCATCCCTAGTGAACCATGGACTGATATTTCAATGAATTTTGTCATATGATTACCATGGTCTAAGGGGGAGAGAGATTCAATCTTTGTGGTTGTAGATAGGTTTTCAAAAATTGTTCATTTCATTACTTGCCACAAAACAGATGATGTTTCACATATTGCTAACTTGTTTTTCAAAGAAATTGTTAGACTACATGGCATGCCTACGACTCTAGTCTCGGATAGGGATGCTAAATTATTGAGTTATTTTTGAAAAACATTGTGGGGAAAGTTGGGAACTATATTGCTCTTTTCTACTAGTAGTCATTCCCAAACCGATGGGCAAACTGAATTTGTAAACAGAACTTTATCATCTTGTTGCGTGCTCTTATCACTAAGAACTTGAAAATTTGGGAAGAATGTTTGCCTCATGTTGAATTTGTATATAATAGGAGCATTCATTCTGCTATTCAATTTTCACCATTTGAGATGGTGTATGGATTTAATCCTTTGTCAACTTTGAATCTAACTCCTTTTCATATGAGTGAACGTGTGAATTTAGATGGAGAGAATAAGGCCAAAGTAGTAAGGATGATCCATGAGAAGGCACAAACAATACGTCCAACAAGCCAACAATTGGCATAAGAAGGTTGTGTTCGAACCCAAAGATTGGGTGTGGGTGCAACTAAGGAAAGAGAGCTCCATGAAAAGAGGCGTTCCAAGCTCTTACCTAGGGAAGATGGTCAATTTCAAGTGTTGGAACACATTAATGATAACACCCTACAAGCTAGACTTATCCAATGAGTATAATGCTAGTACTTCTTTCAATGTTGTTGATCTATCTCCGTTTGATGTAGGTTCTTAGAGTACAAATCCTTCTCAAACGTGGGAGAATGATGCAAATTCCATTGCACCACACATATTTGAGGCAACACAAGACCACTTAGCATTGCCAAGTGGGCCAATCACTAGGCTAAGGGCTAAGAAATTCAAGGAAAGACTTGTTGGGCTCATCAAAGGAGTTTGGGACATGGAAATGCAAGGAGGGGATGGCCCATTACACCATACAAATCAGAATGGTCTAATCCATAAGTTAAGTGTGTGAACACATGCATGATCATGCATGTATCCACTTGAGAATCTACGGTCAAATCTTGCTTTTGGGACAAGGGTGCTCGGTCAAAGGGGCATGCATGGGGTTAAAGAATCCAAGAACATGAAGGTTGAAGGCTTTGGTCTTGCCTAGGTCCAACATAAATGCAATTGGAAGGGTTTCGAAGTTAGACCATATCATGAACTCAAATGTCATGGTCAAAGTAGCATTTAAAGATGCATGAACTTAGATTAAAGACTTGAATGTATCTTGTAGCCTATAAATCGTTTGTTCGAACTCATCTAAGTAGCTTTTGTTTTGGTTTGAATGTTTATGTGAGGTTCGTGTCCTCCTTTACTTTTATGAAAGTTATTTTGACTTACCTATTATCACTTGAGTTTAGTGGCGTCTTCTTACAAAAATTTATCTTTTGGATATCTTGGTTGGGACATTCTCATCAAGGGTCCTTAAGTGGCGTTCTTCGTTTTATAAACAAAATCGTAAGTTTGATTCCCACCTCTTTATAGGTAACAGGTTAAGTACTCGATAAATTTATTTAATGAGAATCATTGGGTTTTTAAACCACCAATCTTTGATATTAGGTTTAGTCACAATTGTTGGCCATGTTCATATCAAGTTAGATGAGCATGATTTTGTTCCTGTCTCATCTATAGTTTTACATACCAGTACAAACACATATTCTATTACATGGCACAAATGACTTGGCCGCGCTTCATTTCATGCTATTCAACATTTGAGTTTTATTCACGTACAAGCTCCGGCTTATAAGTAGCTTTGTGATGTTAGTCATGCTTCGAAAAAACACAGACTACCCGTCATTTCTAGCTCCTCCCAATCAACATATGCTTTTGATCTGGTACATGTAGATTTATGGGAATCCTATAAAAACAACACCCTCACTGATTCACAATATGTTTTTACCATTGTGGATGACTTAAGCCGAGGTATTTTGGTGTGTTTTATGAAAGATAAAACTCAAGTGTCCAATATTCATACATTTTTCAATGTGGTTCATACTCAACATGCCACAAAGTTGAAAGCAATCAGATCAAAGAATGGTGGGGAGTTTTGGGGGGTTCACTGTCAAACTTTGTTATCTCAGTTTTGACCTCTCACATCAGAACAACTATGTCTATTCCCTACAATATAACCGGGTTGTTGAATAAAAGCATAAACATTTGCTTGAGGTAGCTAGATCTCTGTTATTTCAATCATCCCTTCCTATGAAATTCTTGGGGGAATCTATCCTAACATCAGCTTACATAATCAATGGTCTACATACTGCTTTTATGATCTGGAAAACCCATACTGAAATCCTTACTGGTTGCTCTCCTTCTTATGAGCATTACCGCATCTTTGGATGCCTTTTCTATGCTTATTATACACATCCCCACAAGGATAAGTTTGCTCCTCGCTCTTCCAAGTGTATTTTCCTTGGTCATACAACTACACAAAAAGTCTATCAGGTATACAATATCTCCACTGGTAAGCTATTTTCCTCTTAGGATGTGATCTTTTATGAGTCTGCATTCCCATATTCTTTTTGTTTTGTCGAGTCGGCAGCTGACTACTCTTCTTCATATTTTCCTATTCCTTTAGGCTGTGTTTATGATCTTTCGCTACCCACTCTAGCTATACATTTTTCACCTCATGATGATGATTCACTTCCTGAGGATTGACTTGAGTGCTTCTTTTCATGTCTCTGACACATAATTTATCACTTGACCAACTTATTCTTGGTCTGAGTACCGGGATTACAAAACCTCCCTCTTATTTGGAGGATTTTGTTTGTCATGCATAGTCCCAGTCTTCAATAACTCTTCCATCTACATCTCATACTGCTCTGCCTCACACATTTCCTTATACTGTTCCTGCCCACATTTCACCTACTACTGTTTGCTTTCTGTCCACACTTACTAAAGAGCCTGAGCCTACTGGTCACTCTCAAGCCAAAGATAAACCACCCTAGGTTGAAACAAATACATCAAGAACTTATTGCTCTAGAGAAAAAACATACTTGTGGTCACTAATCTCCCTATTGGCAAGCATTCGATAGGGTGCAAACGGATGTATAAATTGAAGTTGAATCTAGATGGGAATGTAGCGAGGTACAAAGCACGACTTGTAGCCAAAGGGTATACCAAATTGAGGGGAATGATTACTTTGATAGTTTTTTTTATCGTGGTTAAAGTCATTACCATTCGGATTTTTCTGGCTTTAGTTGCTGCAAATGGGTGGTCTCTCTCACAATTGGACATTAATAATGCTTTTTACATGGCTCTATGGATGAGGAGGTGTATATGGTATTGCCTCTTGGTTATACAGATGCTAAACCTGGGCGAGTTTATCATTTGAATCGCTCTCTTTACGGTTTGAAACAAACATCCCGCCAGTGGAACAAGGAACTTACTGCTCATTTTCTGGTGCAGGGTTTTGTTCAATCCTCATATGATGATTGCTTGTTTCTTTGTTGATTTGCTACCTCTTTTCTGATTTTGGTTTATGGTGATGATGTCTTTAACGCACTAGCCCAGATTAGACAATTACAGGATGATGCTTTCACCATCAAGAATCTTAGATCAACCAAGTATTATCTTGGTTTGGAACTCTTGCGTTCCTCTGTTGGCTTGTTTGTCAACCAACGCAAATATGCATTGGATATCATCACTAATATTGGCCTTATGGAGAGCAAGCATGTCTCTACTCCTCTTCTTCCGGGCTTGACCCTTACTGCAGATGAAGGTGATCCCTAGCAGACGTTGAGCCTTATCATCACTTTGTTGGTTGTTTTCTTGGGTTCAATCGACCTACACAGGTTATGTCGTTCAATAGGTCAGCCAATTTATGCAACATCTCATGTCCTCTCATTGGAACTCTGAGCTCCACATCGTCCTAACATTAAACATTCCCCTTCACAGGGTCTGTTTATCCTTCTACCAACAATTTTAAGCTAGAGGCCTTTTTTGTTGTGGACCGGGGCAATTGTCTTGGTACTCGCGTTCCCTGACTGGATATTGCATCTTTCTTGACGCTTTTTCCTATATCTTTGAAGTCTTAAAAGAAAACTACTATGTCCAGATCATCCGCTGCAGCGAACTATCAAAGCTTGGATGCCACAATTTGTGAGCTGCTATGGATTCGTTACATCTTTGATGATTTTTGGGATTCCTCTCCATCTCCTTGTTCCATTGTACTGTGAATCGTGCAACATTACATATGACAGCCAATCTTGTGTTTCATGAACACACAATGCATTGAGATTAATTGTTGCGCAATCAGTACAAGTCAGGTTTTATTCTTCCCCTTCATTTTTGTTTACCTGTGTAAGTTGCTGATATTTTTATTAAATGTTTTGCTACTGGTTTGTTTACCCGCTGTCCCTTCACATTTTCTGTTGTGTTAGTTCAGGCATTGCATGTTCATCTATTTATTAGAGGATCAAAACACGTCTTTGTAAGGAGGAAAACGTATTTCTTCTTTTTGCTAGTTGGCGTTGTCCCTGTCCTCGTCCCCTCCAATGAGCCGTTGACCTTGACAGAGTCAACACCTGGGAGTTCTATAAGTAGGACGTCCACAGCTATATTTTTTGATTTGGATGAATAACACAAACACGTTTATTTAATTCTTTGTTTTTCTCTGCTTTCATCTTGAGTTTGTACAAGATCCTCCCGATTAACGCGTCAGTTTTCACACATGTTACTGGAGCATCCAAGCACCGGTGTTCCAGCGGCCACGGTTTCAGACACACAGGGCTTGCCTAGTGAGGTCTGGAGTTCGAATCTGACTGGTGACATCACTGGCTTTGGTACCTCTAGATTAGTCGGAGGGCCCATTGAGCCCGAAGGATACCGGGGTAGGGCCTCACAGTAATTGGGTGTTAGATGTCGAAAAGCCTCTAAACCAACGAGGACACTGATCAGCTAATTACCTACCAAAAAAAATATACCAAAAATAAAAAAATAAAGACAATAATTTGGTTTATAAATGTAAACACGAAGCCTTGACATAAAACTCGTCTAGCAGTAATTATTCACATTTATTGTTTTCATGAAATTTCTTGGACCGTCCGGATCTTCAAACGGATAACCGCGTAGAGTGTAACCCCACACTTTTAGTTCAAAATATTCGTACTTCAACTCAGAACCCAACCAAGAGAATATTTTTCATACACTTCCGGAGCAATATAGGCCGGCGTTCCCACGGTAGAACCGATGTCTTTCAATATCTCATGTCATATTGTGTGTGTAATCGGATGACGAATTCGTGTATCATCAACCATTTGACAACGAAGTTCTTTCTTTATTATAGATTATGTTGTTGTAGCTGACTGAGCTCAAAGTCACAGTCCCAGTTATACGTCTTTCCAGCAGTGGACAGCTTGTTTGGCTGCGAATAATGAGTTTTGAGTGGTGGAGAATGAATGGACGTGGATAAACCGTTGGTCTCGGGCTTTATTCGTAATAGGCCCCATGGGACCAAATGAATTGGCCCAAATATTCGAGTCCAAAAGCCGCCTTACGATTCATTCCAGTCTCCAGTCTCCAGTCTCCAGTCTCCACCACACCAACAGAACAGGCCAACACCACTCACTTTCTCTGGAATTATATCTGTCTCTCTCTAAAAATCGGAAGCCCTATTTTCCAAAATCTGAGATGACATCCCCACGCGAGGAGAGCGTCTACATGGCCAAGCTCGCGGAGCAGGCGGAGCGGTATGAGGAGATGGTTGAGTTCATGGAGAATGTCGTAGGTGCAGTGGACGGTGACGAGCTAACCGTGGAGGAACGAAATCTACTCTCCGTTGCCTACAAGAACGTTATCGGTGCCAGACGTGCTTCCTGGAGGATAATCTCCTCCATCGAGCAGAAGGAGGAGAGCCGCGGTAACGAGAGCCACGTATCCTCCATAAAAGAATACAGATCCAAGATCGAGGCGGAGCTCTCCAACATTTGCGACGGCATTCTCAAGCTCCTTGACTTCAAACTCATCGGATCTGCATCCAGTGGCGATTCCAAGGTGTTTTATCTCAAGATGAAGGGAGATTATCATCGCTACTTGGCGGAGTTTAAGACTGGATCTGAGCGCAAAGAAGCTGCGGAGAATACTCTATCTTCATACAAGTCTGCTCAGGTAACTTGAAGAATTATTTATTTGGCAGTGTGCTATGTGATCTCCCTGCGAAACAATGTGGATGAAGTTATTCATTGCATCCGTGGGCTGTTAGCTTTTTATAGTTTGCGGAATTAATTGTTTATTTGGGTCTTGAGCCTCGGTGTTAATCGGTAGATTAGCATCTGCGCTGTTTTGAAGATTCAAATTGACTTGGCAATAAGACACGGAATTTTGACGATTGTTCCTCTTATTACCTACTATCAACTCATTTTGTTTAACGAGAGGAAGTTTAAGATGCCATAGAGGTTCTATTCAAATACCAAATGAAAGAGTTGTAGTTCTCGAGCGATTATTGTTTTCTTGTTGTGCATGCTTTACATAGATAAATCAATTTACTTGATATTGAATGTATCTGAGATAGATTCTGGATGACTGCTGAAATCTAATTTTATCTGTTTAATGTAGTTACTTAAATATGCTCAGTTTTGGTTATGAATTTTGGTGTGTGCAGGACATTGCTAATGCTGAACTTGCCCCAACGCATCCAATCCGTCTTGGACTAGCACTCAATTTCTCAGTCTTTTACTATGAGATCTTGAATTCTCCTGATCGGGCATGCAATCTTGCAAAGCAGGTCTGTATTAGAACATTGACATTGCTGGCACTAACTCCTTTTTAGCTTTAATACCCCACCGTATTTTATCGAAGGTTGATTCTCATTTTGTTCCCATGAGTCAAACGGACCCGGGAGTGCAAGACCTGTTATTTCTCTTAGTACATTGAAGTTAGTTTGGAATGCGCTAACATTTACTTCCATTCTCTAAGGCCTTTGATGAGGCGATTTCCGAGCTGGATACTTTGGGAGAGGAATCATATAAGGATAGCACCCTGATCATGCAGCTTCTTCGTGATAACCTTACTTTGTGGACTTCAGACATGCAGGTAAGGCTGCTTCCTTCCCATGGTTCTCTCCTTTACATGACTAGTATAGGTTGATTAACTGATCAAATTTATAATTGTTTTGTTTCAGGATGATACTGCAGAAGAAATCAAAGAAATTTCGAAGCCTGATAACGAGTAGTTGCACAAGTTGCGTTTAATTATTGTTTTGATTTTGTTGTGCTACTTCTGGGTTAGAAAAGGTGCTGCTCAGAGCAAGTCTCTAGCTGACAGCTTGTTGAAAAAGTCATCATCTTTCTCCATGGCCTTGGGTCTAATGCCCTCTCGATTTCGCCTTCATTTCTCTTTTTATAACAGTAATGATGCCTGTCGAAGTTTGGTTACTGTTGTTAATTCTCCATTAAGAAGCAATATAATTGCTGTTTTCGAAATCTAAACATCTGATTTCAAGATCCCATGAGCTATTTTTCGAAAATGATATAGTGCAAGCCAAAATGCAAGAAAAGCGGTGAAATGACACTAATGATCCATGTGTTAAACACAGATGCCATTG
>JAOWBN010034974.1:0-10158 GCA_028565015.1 Pinguicula moranensis | reverse complement strand
ATAGTCATATAAAGGGCGTATCCTCAAAAGGATAAAGATAATTCCACACGACTCATCATCGATCGTACCAGATCCAACAAAGTACGATTTTTGCGTTTGGACACACCGATCTATTGTGGTGTTCCATGTGCAGTCAACTGGGAACTATTCCACAGTTTGTTAGATGATTACGAAACTCAAAACTTGAGTATTAGCCACTACGATCCAATTGCAGTGCCTTAATCTTCTTCTCAAGTTTATTTTCGACTTCATTCTGAAATTCCCTGCAAGTCTCCAAGGATTCAGATTTGTGCATCATCTGATACACATAAACATATCTACTGATCATCAGTACATGTAATGAAGTACGAATACCCAGCTCATGCACTTGTGCTCATAAAACCACACATGTCTGTATGCACTAATGCCAACAGCTCAGTGGTTCTTTCGGCTACCTTCTAACAGGTACCTTGGTCATCTTCTCAAGTAAACAAGATTCGCACCTATCAATTGACTTATAGTCAAAAGAATTTAGAAGTCCAATCATTTGGAACTTCTTTATGCGATTCTCGTTAATATGACCTAAGCAACAATGCCATAATAAGGTTGAGTTATCGTTATATGAGTTGATTCATTCATTTTTAGTTTAGGTGTACTCTTGTTCCCAACCGGAACCATACATTTACTAAATACCTTTTCTTGCCCTTAAACCCATTTCTTTTCTTTTCTTATCCACCCTGCTATACTCTAACACTTATAATACGTCAGGAGCTGAGTTCTTTGTCAATTATCGAACCCAACTTCTCAAAGTGGTTCCACTAAACCCATAATTCTTTGAACGTGCATATTCTGATCGAGGCACCCTCAATCATACACATTCAAATAATTCTTTAGGTATACGATATCGCTCACAGCGTGCTTGCTTTTAAAACAAGTTCTTGAGCTTGCAAATCTTATCGTATACTTTCTAATCCTCAAATGATTTTTGAAGATCAAGAATCATGGATACGAGCATGAGGCAGCTAACCTCATTTGCTTCATTGATTTTATTCTCGTACTGTTCCACGTCAGCACGAGATATTAATACAGGTGAAGGTAAAAGAATAGGCACATTTAGGACATGGTCATTCTTTTCATTAAATTACAGATGCAACGAGATATTTGTTTGGACATCACAAAACATCAGAAAAATGCAAAGATTTAGTTCAGTTTCATGTTGTGTGTTCAATAAATAGTATTGAACCCTACTACATATATAATTGTGTCCCGGTATGCAGTAGGCCCGAGATCCATATTTTACCACGCCAAGCCAGCGGCGGCATGAAACTTGACAATGGATTTATTTAGGTAAACCTCACTCGGTTAATCACATGCCTCGCATATGACTCTCGGTTTGTTAACGACACGTGTAGTGTCAGCGACACATCGTGTATTGTTAACACCTTGCACTAGAGTCGAACACGGTCCGATAGCCCTATTAGACAAACCTATCCTATATGCCTCGCACGACCTCAACTCCTACAAGATACAAGGCGATGCCTACTGAGTAGGTTAATCATCAACCCTATTCCAGTAGTTTGAAGATGATAGAATAGGAAGTGCATTAAGTCCTAATTTTTTACCCTTAGGGACTATTCGCGTTTTGAAAACAAGTTGATCACAATAACAATCAAGAGCACGAACAAAGCATTTAACTAACTAACTAAATAAATAAATAAATGCACAAAAAAATAATCACATCCAATGCAATTATTTCGTTGAGTAATATGACATCTTCTTGAATTGTCATCTACGTGGCCAAATCATCCACGAGCAGTTGGGTGCCACTTCGAGACTTCATCTCATGAACTCGAACTCACAACCTAACTACACGGCACATGAACCTCTAATATTGAAAAAACAGTGCACCAATCAAAAAGCAATGGCAAAACACATTGCCATGAATTATTAAATGCCATAACATATCGCCATAAATTAATAAAGGCTCTGCATGCCAATTACAGACGTATGTTATAATCTAAAAATTATGTCATACCACTCAACATCCTGCAAAATCGAGTTAGCACAATCTAACACGCTACGGCAGAGTATTATCATTCAATTTCACAAATTGAATGTAATAAATTCACATTGATTCAAAACAATGAACCAACGAATCAAATTCACATATTTCAATAACCAATTGAAACACATAAACATTTAATTGCATAATATAAACCCTAATTCAAAAATTACATCACATGAAATTTTAAATTATGCACTTTCACAAAATCATGCAATTAACATCTAATTAAATCAATAAACATCATCAATTGATTAATTAGATTATTAATTAATTCCCAATCAACTAATTTCCATGAAAATCCAAAATTCCTAATTGAAAATTTTCAAATCAATCAAGAATTAGGCATTTTTCATAAATTAGTGTAATTAACTATCAATTAAGTTATTCGATAACTTTGATTGAAATAATCAATCACTAATTAATCTTCAATTAGATGAAATTAAGTAAAATTCAAAAATTCCAAATTCTAAATTTGGGGCTTTTCAAATTAATGAATAAAACTTGCAATTGATCACACCAAATTGCAATTCAAGCATCCAATTTCATAATTCAAGACCTAATTGAATCAAATCAACCTAAAAAAAAAAACTAAATCGAAACTTCTTGAATTTTTGGGTTTTTCGAAAATTGATTTTAATTTTTTCATTTGGGATTCAAGACCCAAATTGCAATTTTAATTCATTTGGGCTCAAACTAAATTCAAGCCCAATTAATTCTCGTTCGTGAAATTCACCAATAATAATTAAATTGCAATTAAATTGGATTCGGGTCCCACCGACACCAATTAATTCTCGTCCGTAAAATTCACCAATTATGTCCCACATAATTAATTATTTAATTCTTCAGTTCACCACATAGAGCGACCTTGTATGATCCATATCTAAATCGGTACTATCATAAGCGGCATCCAACAATACATTATGATCTGATTTAATATGGATTCATCGTGATCCTATAAATTCAATTTAGTATTAATTCTTTCATCACTTAATATCCAATAATTAATGTCAAGCGTAAAAATGAGTCATCCTTGATCATTAATTACTTTCTTGATATTTCAGTAAATAATTGTTAATATATGACTATCCAATAATCACAAATTGCATGCGTAACAATTATTAATGCATCAAGGAGCCCAAGGATATTAATAATCTCATCCAATATGAGATGGACAAAAGCATCATCTTGATATTCCATACCTTCCAGCATGAATCATGCATGTTCTGGAAACTTACCTTGGTCAAAAGAGACGTTTGATAACCCCACGTAATACACATTCATAACCCAGAATTATGAATATCTCAGATAACTGAATTAATACTAAATGAAATTGTCGATGACACAAACACAATCCATCCAACAAGTCAATATAGGTTGAGTCCAATATTCATGTGCTCCTCACTTATATTTAATGCGATTAAACAGATAACTCGTATCAATGATCTGTAAAACATGATCATGCATTAATCCACATGCAAGTCAATATAGTCATCTAGTTATTCCCTTGCTAATGACTTTTAAGACTAGGGATATATTTAAAGTTTGATAAAATTATGGAGTTTCACAATTTGAGTCATCAACCCAAATGATTCATAATATATATACAAAACTCAAGGAACAAAATAATTTTCATTATCCAGTATACATGAAACTAAAAAGGATCCTTTAGATTCCATTTAGTATTAATTCTTTCAGCACTTAATATCCAATAATTAATGTCAAGCGTAGAAATGTGTCATCCTTGACTATTAATTACTTTATTGACATTTCAGTAAATAATTGTTAATGTGTGACTATCTCATAATCACAAATTGCATGCGTAACAATTATTAATGCATCAAGGAGCCCAGGGATATTAATAATCTCATCCAGTATGAGATGGACAAAAGTATCATCTTGATATTTCATACCTTCCAGCATGAATCATGCATATTCATGAAACTTACCTTGGTCAAAAGAGGTATTTGATAACCACATGTAATACACATTCATCACCCAGATTTATGAATATCTCAGATAACTGAATTAATACTATATGAAATTGCCGATGACACAAACACAATCCATCCAACAAGTCAATATAGGTCGAGTCCAATATTCATGTACCTCGTACACTTATATTTCATACGATTAAACAGATACCTCGTATCAATGATCTGTAAAAGATGATCATGCATTAATCCACATGCAAGTCAATATACTCATCTAGTTATTCCCTTGCTAATGACTTTTAAGACTATGGATTAATTTAGAGTTTGATAAAATTATGGAGTTTCACAATTTGAGTCATCAACCCAAAGGATCCATAATATATATAAACAAAACTCAATGAACAAAATAATTTTCATTATCCAGTATACATGAATGATGAAACTAACAAGAGCACAATGCTTAAGGTTACACTAACTAACTAACTTCTACTGCCAATCACACACAAACTTGTAGTAAACCAAACATGAAGTATAAAACAAAAATAAAGACAGAGAACCGACCCACCAAACTAACTTAACAAGCCAGCACGTTAATCAAAGCACAAAGGTTTGCATAGCTGAGTACTAAACACAAGAAACTAAACTACTTTTTTTTTCAGACATCCAATTAGTTCAGAAAATTAGTTTTAGTTCAGAAAAAATGGTTTCATACTGCATTCATCAGGTAAGAAATATTCAAGCAAACAGAATCAGTGTGATAACATGTATTTAACAATCCATAATGACGGCCAGGAATTGCATAACTGTCACAAACTTCTGATGTTATATCAATGAGAAAAACTGGCAAGCCTTTATATAAATACAGAAACTTATATATAAATACAAATTGATAATTTGTTTGAACACCCTAATCTAACGGAAACTCGCACAAACGCAAAGGATAAACTCTAAATCGGCCGGAAACCGGCAAGCCTACACCCTAAATACAAATTTATAATTTGTTCATAAACCCTAATCTAACGAAAATCCGCACAAACACAAAGGATCAAAGAGCTCGCACTAATCTACCAAAAATTGGCAAGCCTACTATATAAATTACAAATTCATAATCGGTTTTAAACCCTAGATCTAAATGTACAAAACATGGAAGCTAAGCCGAAATCAAATTCGTAATCAGAGAGCTCGCACAAACCCAAAGGACAAGCCCTAATCTATCGGAAACTGGCAAGCCTATTATATAATTACAAATTCGTAATCTGTTTGAAAACCCTAGATCTAAATGTGCGAAACATGGAAGCTAAGCCAAAATCAAAGAAGTAGGGAACAAGATGAAGGTTTACATTGCCGTGAAGATGACGCACGTATACGGCGCCAGAGAATGGACGGCAAAAGACCAGTGGTTCATGGTGGAGGAGAAGAATCACCGCTGTGCTCGTAGTATCATCCTCGGCCATCAGTTTTGCCGAGAAATCGGATTAGATAACATATATATATACCTGGCATAATCGTAATAAACGTGGAAAATAAGGGCATTTTTGTAAGTCCCAATCTGGGTCTAAAGGCAGATAGCACAAACCCTCGAAGATTTTGGGACAGAATCGGCGGAGTAAACCCGGGTCCATCCCATTTTTTTTGGGCCGTGGGTTTAAAATTGTGTGGCTACCAAATGACTGCTTAACATGGACAGCGAAGGCTTGCCCAAGTTAGCCGCCTTCAGACTGGCTACTAAACGCAACCTAAGTATTTTTTGATTGAAAATTTTTGGATAATACAAATTTACCCCAGTATACTTTGCCTAATAGGTGTTTTAACTCTCTATTGTCTCAAAATATGCACTTTAACTCCCTTATACTGTCAAAAGTAGGAATTGCAATGGGGTCGGCAGGCCTCTGTTGTCCTGTGTTGTGCCCCACTCTTATTCGTACTGCTCTTTTTTGCATTTATTTTTATTGATTTATATTTTTTAATATATAAAACTATTAATTATAATTTTTATTAATTTTTATGGGATTGGGGTGGTAAAATTACAACATAATGCAACCAATATATATTTTTAATTAAGTTGGGGTCTAAGGGTCAAACGTAAGCGTACCCTTATAATTATACTAAGAGAATGTTTCCGTTACGACCCAATATGCGTTGCGCCATTTAATATATTGAGTTACAACAACTTCATTGATAGAAACACTGAAATTTAATAGAGTTATTTTGATCTAATCCAATATTAGCACAAAGCTAAAGGAATTGTCAATGATAACTCTTCCAACTCCATTTGCGTCGGACATGAGGTGGGGTAAAATTGTCTGTCATTCACCAAAATGTAGCACATTGGCCCAAATATAACTAAAATATCATTTATTGAATAATAATTAAAATAATTAAACATAAACTAAGGATTTTATTTCATTTAAATTTATTTCATCTTATTTTTATTTCAATTTATTTTACTTTATTCCCGTGTTTTTCATTGTCAGTTCTTTTATGTTTATTTTATATTTTAATTTTACTTAATATCACATTATTTAATTTCATTTTTATATGCTTTCACTTTGTTCACTTTAACTTTTACTTTTTGCTTCTCTTTTCTTTAATTGAGTTTTTTTTTTTTACTTTACTCGATTTTCATTTATTCATTTCTATTTCAAATTTCTATTATTATTTTTTTATTTCCATTTTTATATCAATAATTGTTTATCCAATGAGCCTCTAATTGTAAATCAATAATGTGTTAGTTCCAAAAATCACAATGGAATAAAATATACCTATTTTACCCGAGGGGTAACATATTTCCTAGACCAATCAAAAGGTTTAACTTTCAAATCGAATCGTAGCAATCTAAATTTTTCGTAATTCAGTTTCCATGCAAATTCAAGTATTAGATGCAAGAAAAAAAAATTGGTGTTGAATAGTTGATGAGCAAATCGGCGATGTTTCTGCCTGACCTTCCCCTCCTTCGCTGGCCGCTTCTTCTTCCAATTCGCCACATTTCTTCTTATCTCTCTGTCTGTATCTCCGGGCATGACCTCGCTGATGAGTCTCGCCACCTCCTCCCTGTCTGCAATCGTCAATCTTTCGGCCAGCGTACGACACCAACATGCACATCCGCAATCAGCTTTGCATTAATCGTCTTATCCCCCCAATGCGGTAGAACCAGCATCGGAACACCCAAGCAAATCGCATCCACGATGAGTCAAAAAGCATGCCACCATGCGATGCGAGAGAACTTGCAGATGCGGACACCAATTCACGATCAAACTTCTTGCCATCGGTTTAATCTGCTCGCTGCCCCTGACCACTCATAAGAAGTTGCAGGCAGCAACAATGAGGCCAGGTTACCTCCTCCATTGAATTGTCTTCTTTTGTGTCGAGCCACTGGATGCAAGATTCGTCGTTTTTGGGTTCTTGGGAGGAAACTACCAAAAATGATATAATTCAATAGTACAATGGAAATAAACAACATCCCGATTTGTAAGAATTAGTTAGGAGCACAAATAACCAGAATCGAATATGAAGATAATAACAACAACGAAGAATACTGAAAAGGAGAATACTAAGATTTACGTAGAAAACATCTTCATTTGAAGAGGTGAAAACCACAGGATCCTTAAATATACCAAAATTCAATATTACCAAATGAGCAAGAATACATAGTACAACAACACATTGCGGATCTTCAGTCTTACAACACAATACGAAGGCACTAGAATCACTATACAATATCAAAGGTGTAAAATACAAAAATGAGTAGTCTGTTTGACAGACAATAACTAACGATCCAACCGTTTGAATTCAATCTCCTTCGATATAATGTACCCAAACGAGTCCTCTAACTCCAGTCAAAATATTAGGCTGATCGGACCACGTTCAGACCTTCAAACACCAACAAAAACATAAGTACACAGTGCTATTTTTCTCTTTTCTTTTAGGAGTGCGAGTTTTCTCACAAAACTTAACTCTCATACATACAAACAAAAGTAAGTATCTTATATACCCTCCGAGGTATATTACTAAATGGGCATAAACCATTTAAAGTTATTGGGCCATAAAAAACACATAGTTGGGAGCCCAATAAATCCCAACAAATCCGTCCCTCCTGATTATATGGAGTGTCTTACCATCCCCGCAAGAAGACAACAAGCTTCAGATTTATATCTCGGCGGAATCTTTGTCATCATATCACCAATATTATCATCCGTATGAACTTTGTCAAGGTCAGTCAATTTCTCATCCAACACATCAAGTATCCAATAATACCTTAAGTCAATATGTTTCAACTTGGAATAAAAAGTAGGATGTTTTCCAAGATGTATAGTACTTTGACTATCACAAAGTAAAACATACCTGTCTTGAGAGTAACCAAGTTCTTTCAAGAACATCATCAAATACAACAACTACTTGCATACTTCTGTAGCTGTTATGAACTAAGCTTCAATTTTTGAAAAAGCAACACATTTATGCAACCTAAATAGGCAAGAGATAGCTCCCCCCTACAAAAGTAGTCAAAAAAATTGAAGTTGACCTTAATGTATCAACATCTCCAGCTATATCTGAATCATTGTAACCCATGAGAACTGATTCCTCACATTCAAGCAAAGGTTTAAATCTAGAGTACCACGAAGATATCTCAAAATCCACTTAACTGCATTCTAATGCTTTCTTTCTGGTTTAGAAAGAAATTTGTTCACTACACCAACTGCATGAACTAAATCAAGTTTTGTACATATCATAGCATACATCAAACTATCAACAGTAGAAGAATAAGGAACATTTTTCATTTATTCATTCTCTTCATCAGTAGAAAAACTATGTTGGTTACTCAACTTCATATGTATCGTCAAAGGAGTGCTAACTGGCTTAGGTTTGTCCATTCTAAATCTCTCAAATACTTTCTCGATGTGGATTGCTTATGATAACTACAACTTCCTTGCTTTTCTATCTCAAGTAATACTTATTCCAATTATTCTCTTTGTTGGCCTCAAATCCTTCTTGTAAAAGGAATTGCTCAATTCTAGTTTCAACCTGCAAATTCTAGAAGTACTTTGACCATCAATAAGCATATTATCGACAATAAGCATATTAACAACATAAAAACAACAATATAATACAATCATCATAGGAGAATTTTTGAACAAATACACGATGATTACAAGTAATCTTCTCGTAGCCCTGTTACCTTATCATAGACTCAAAATTCTTGAACTACTGTCTCGGAGCTTGCTTCAAACCATACAAACTCTTTTTTAACTTGCACACATAATCCTCTTTGCCTTTCATCCTAAACCATTCCGGTTGTTCCATATAAATTTCTTCATTCAGATCACCATGAAGAAAAACAGTCTTCATATCCATTTGCTCAATCTCTCAGTCAAGGCTTGCAGCTAGCCCTAACACACACCGGATTGAAGACATTCTCACAACTAGTGAAAAAATCTCATCAAAGTCGATTCTCTTTTTCTGGCTGAAACATTTAACGACCAATCTGACCTTATTCTTTGGTTTGGAAGTGTTCTCTTCCTGCTTCTGTTGGATCTTTGGCTCCGATTTCTAAAATTTCCGAAAACTTTCAAATCCGGAACCAAGTTGAAATCGGACCCAAAACCCCGTTTAATTCGTGTTCTAGAGTTAAGGGATAGCTGTACTAACCTTTTTGGTCGGAAACCGCGATGACTCCGGCAAACCCGATCGAAATCTTGTCAAACCCGTGCGATCGAATTGGTCATGAAGCTTCCAAAATAGCAAGCCTCTATCCGGAGCACTCCTTGGCTAGAGAAGGGGTTGCTAGACCCACAAATCCGGCGATGACGGCGACGAGAAAATTATCTCGGTCGAGTTCTCCACGTCACGAAGAAGACGCCGAAGAAGATGGAACAACCCGTCAGTCTGTCTCAAAACAATCGACCGAGAAAATGAGATTTTTAATCTCATGTCTCAATTGGGCTTTATGCCCAATTGGGCTTTTAATGATTTGGGCTCAACGCTTGGTGAAGAGCGGGGACGACGATGAACTGCATGCGGAGATGCTTGTGCATTTATGACGCTAGGGGAGCTATGTAGCCGATCACCCTTGGCTATAATAGAGGGTAAAAAGAAGAGCAGGGCAGGATATATATGACGGTGTCAATACCCTCGGATCTCTCTCAGACCAAGCGACTAAAGTCGTATATCTTGAAATTTTTATATCGT
>JAOWBN010034963.1:0-10159 GCA_028565015.1 Pinguicula moranensis | reverse complement strand
CTGTAAATAACAGATCGTGACTGAACAAGAGCAGTCTATTCCAAAATTCATATCTCACGATCTGACCGTTCAAATCCAATCTACTTTGAACACGAAGACTCCCAATGAGTATTTGAACTCCAGTTGAATTTTCAGATTGATCCGACCATTTTTTGTGCCTCTGATTGGAAGAAACCACGAAACTGCGTTTTACTATAATTCACATTACATGGTCCAATTAATTTAAACCATGCAAGAATCCAAATTCGTCTCGGACCCCCAACAATCACATCAGACAGTCTATTCAGAAAGCTGTCCAATGAATCTGGGCAGTGGCTAGTCACCCCATTCTTTGAGTCTGAATATTTGAAGCCATCAAAACATGTAGCAGCGGGAAACGTCCAAGGCCAGATGATCTAAACTTCAGGTTCATCAAGCATTTCATCCACATCATGAAGGATGAAGTGTGTCAAACTGGCAGCTGGCAGCAATGATGTTCACATCACACTGGTTGCAAAGAAGGTGAATCCCATGAAAGTGCAGGATTATAGGCCTATAACACTAATTGGATCAATGCCTAATATTATCTATAAGGTTCTTGCACTTCGTATCAACGCTGTGATGAAAGAAATAATAGCCCCAAATTAGATGGCTTTTCTCAAGAGAAGAAAACTGCTCGATAAAATCCTGATTGCAAATGAGGCTACTGATAAAATAAAAAAAACTAAAGAAACAAGCATTGATCTTTCAAGTTGACTTTGAGAAAGCTTTTGACACTATAAACTTGAGCTATCTGCAGCATGTGATGGAAAGTATGGCCTTCCCACCAGTCTAGATATCGTGGATTATGGAGCACCTGCAGTCTGCCTCCACATCCATTCTTATCAATGGAAGTCCAACAACAGAATTCTATCCTCAAAGAGTTCTGAGACAAGGTGATCCCCTGTCACGTTATTTATTTCTTCTGGCAGCAGAGGGCCTCTTCGTTATGTTGGATAAAGCAGTTGATCTACAGAAGTTCAGGCCACTATAAATTGGTAGAACCAATGTAGGCCTCTCTCACCTTCAATTTGCTGATGATTTTGTTGTTTGGACAAACTTCCTGGAACACCATTAAAACATCCAGAGCCTTATTGCAAAACTTTGAGCTGCTCTCTGGACTACGCATAAACATCAGTAAAAGCCAACTGTTTGGTATCAACATACAACAAGATACTTTGGAAGAAATGGCAGCATATATGAGATGTCAGCCGGGGAACTTGCCTTTGAGATATCTAGGTGTTCCTGTGAGAGTAAATCATCATAGACAAAAGGTGTGGAAGCTGGTTGTGGACAGGTTTGAAAGAACATTGAATTCATTGGAGAATAAATACCTGTCCACAGGAGGTAAGTTTGTCTAGATTAATTCAGTTCTATATGCCCTTCCATCACACTATCTTACGTTCTACGAAGCTCCCCCTCTGGTTCTTAAGAAATTAACATCACTCCAAAGAGCCTTTTTCTGGGGCAGTACCAAAAAAAGGAAAAGGGTGTGTAGGACATCATGGGGAAAAATAGCATTACTAGTTAGTAAAGGGGGCCTAGGAGTAAGAAGCATCAAAAGTTTTAACATGTCCATGATGGGAAAGTGGGGAGAAAGAATTCTAGCTGGCAAGCAGAGCCTAGCCACTGATATTCTGAAATCAAGGTATGGCACTGAAGGTTGGCTGAAGGTGGAAGAGCTAAGAGAGTTGAAGAATTCTCAGTAGCAGAATGGAACTTTCAGGGGTCGCAGAAGAGGAAGCTCCTATGCTTCTACCTGGTGGAATGAGCTCCAAGAAGTCCTCTCTACAAGTTGGTTTACTAGAAATATTAAGATCAGCATAGGAAATGGGGATGGTTTAAAGTTTTGGTTGGATAGATGGTGCAACAATACCACACTGGCTGTAGCATACCCTCGATTATTCAGAGTTACAACTGATAGAAACATCTCAGTAGCAGAGACAGGAAGATGGGAGGACAACAAATGGATGTGGGATCTAAAATGGAGAAGAAATCTCAGGAATTATGATATGGATGATCTGAAAAGTTTGCTTTGACTTTTGCAGGTAAATATACCGAGGGAGACTGGAGAGGATAACTTTAGCTACAAAGGCAGCATCAATGGGGAGTATACTATGAAGGCTGATTATCAACACATCTCTAAAGCCACTGAGGAAATATTTTCAACAGAGGAAACAGACAAACTCAAATGTATATGAAACAAGTTCTCACAGAAGAAGCACATTATCCTAGTATAGAAGGCATATTTGGAAGCACTACCAGTCAAGAAGACACTGCAAAGGAAGAACATCATCCCAGAAGATCAAGGTATAACATGCATTCTATGCAAATCAAGTCAGAAAACACTGCACATTTAATTAACACCTGTTTAGTGACTATATCTGCATGGCAGGGAATCCTGGAATGGCTTTTCTAGACGCAGAAGAGTAACAACCATGACCAGCAACACCCTGTGCCAACTCTGATGGACTTCATTACAACTAAACCACCAGGCACAACATTGATGCTGGAAATCCATTTGGATATCCTTGATATGGCAAATCTGAAAGTCAAGGAACAAATCTCACTTTGAAGGGGCTGACATCCATACAGAGGATATTGTGCAAGCAATCCAGAGAAACACATGGCTGAGCATCAAAGCAAAAAGAACTCCCTCACACTTTCCTTACTCCCTAGCTGACTGGATAATGCAGCCTATGATATGTACGCAAGTCTAAAGTTAGGAACAGAAACAGGAATATGACTAAGAGGAATTCATGCAAGTACAAACTCTGAGTTGGGAAGAACACATGATCATACTGTCAGTGAGGCTACTGGATGAGCTGTGTACCAACTCCCAATAACACTTGGGGTTGATAGGTTGACAGCCAGGACATCAGGAGCTTCACTACATGGATGAAGAGACAACAATATAACATGATAGATTTGATACTATCTTTCATCCCGACTAACTCCCACTACTTATATATGGGGATCAAAGAACAATCTCACAACTAATCAGGCTATTAGGTGAGCAGGCTGAGTTGTGTACCAATCATAGTGCTTGTAAGAAAAAAAATGAATTTGAGGCAACCTAAGAAGCTACAAGTTTTGATCAATGTTGATTCGACCCCATTCTAGAGTATGTGATAGTCGTGCCGGTGATGACTATAGTTTCAAGCTGTACAGGAAGATTGAGATCCATGGATGTGTTGGGTGTATCTTTATCTTTGTATTTTCTATTTTTTCTCCATTCTTATACATAAATTATTGTTTATTCATAGTGAATTTCGGCATAACAAAAAAATAAGGAAAGCAAGGTGTGAAGAACCATTGCAGTCAGTAGAGAAACAAAATTTGAACGAGCTAAAAATTTAGTTCTGCCTTCACATGATGGATGTCAACCATCAGAAGGGTGTCATTTATTGGCTTCATGCACTGCTTCAATGTTGAGTACCACAAAGTCCCGAGGTACACCGCCTACATGAATGCCACGAAGAGCCACAACCCCATAGTTATACTCGAGAGCAAGTGCCCAACCGATGAAATTTCCTCCTTCCCTATGTGAACGTGATTAATGGGGGACTCAGGGATGAAGTTTTTGCATGAAATCAAAAGAACGCTATTGGAGGAGGCTCATGGACAACTCCGGCACCCGCCAAAGTAGACATAGAGGTACATTTTGAAGAAGAGGAAATAACTAATGATTTTACAAAATATGCCATTGGTGATTGCAGTGGTGATCAAAGGGTTCGAGATGAAAAGAATCTTGATCGACCAGGGGAGCTCGACGAATATTTTATCCTTTAATGCCTTCGACTAGATGAGCCTTGGAAAATCTCGTTAGGAACCCATCATTACTCCCCTCTTGGGATTCATAGGAACCGAGGTTGAGTAAGGAATTATCGAGTTGCTTGTGAGGCTAGGAAGGAAGGAAACACAGCCACACAATTGGTTCAATTTGTCCGCCCACCATAAGCTCATGAAATTCTCCACCGTTAGCGGAGAAGGGAGAGCGAGAGCCCAAAGTGTTCACTTTCCCTAACATCCGTTGAGGTTGTTTGAAGAAAACTGCCAGAAAGAACACCCCGAAGCGAGCTTCTTGGAGGGACCTCAGGTAAACTTCTTAGTGAAAGACGCCATGCTAAAGCGCATGAGACATTTTTCAGATGGAGGAAACCCACAAAATACGACCGACATCGTACAATGAAGTAATCTTGCGGATGGATCGACTTGAAACCTTAGATTGAATTGGGCTTCATCTCGATTCCTCCTTAGAAGGAAAATTTTGGCCTATTTAAGGGAGTATGAGAACGTCTTTACATGGAGATTTGATCCTTTCTAGGGCAGCAACCCTGAGTTGGCTGGAACATTGGTTGAATATTCACCCAAACGCGAAAATAGTGCAACAAAAGAAGCAAAAGTTCTCTCAAGAAAGATCTCATCATTAGATCCAAGCAGCTAGCAGCCAAGCATATTGAGGAGGTCCAATATACAGAGTGGTTGTCAAATGTAGTACTCGTTCCCCAAGGGGAGAGCAAGTGGAGGATGTATGTCGACTTCCCTAACCTGAACAAGCACTGCGAAAAGAATCTCTATCCGCTCTCATCTATTGAGGGCCAGTATGGTAGCCACACGAATTTAATTCACCTAAAAGTGTTACATTGCATTTTCTGTCGTATTGCTTAATCTTCCTACTACTTGGTACACATCTTTTCATGGTGTCGGGATTGCATCTAAAGTTGTATACGTTTGGTGATGTGGGATTAAAATGTACTACTCAGGCCACATCATCAATTACATGTTAAATGTCCATTTTACCCTTCTCTTCCCTTACATAAACGAAAGATGTTTAGAAAAATGAACTTAGCAATTCAGAAATCAGAATGTCAGTTACTTTGGAGAAATCAAATACCCAATTCAAACATCATGCAAATTGAAATTCTTCATCAATTTTTGTCTGTAAAAGTGTACAAGCATATGTGGATGGAAATGGGACCATAAACTACATTGAGTTCATCACTGCTACGATACATAGACACCAAGGGAGGAAAATCTGTTCAAAGCATTTCAGTCTTGCGCAGATCGCCTTGCAACGGTATAACTTTTCCCAACTCTTTTTCTTGGACAACATTACTATTGAAGCAAAACTCTTACTTGAGATATTTGAGAATTTTCTCGTAGCTGAATTTCAACTGTGGTCTGGCTTTTCATTCCTTTCCTCTACTGTACACCAATGTGAACAAACTAAATAATCAAAACCACAACACAGAAGTTGGACCACATAACTATAGTTGAATGTGTTTACCATAACTCAATTTTTCAAAAACCCTAGCCCCAACTCATCAGTTTTCAATCCCATCAAAACAATTTGGAAAAAATCAAAGAAACACATTAATCTTGAAAATAATGAACATTTGTGCAAGCCCAAATTAGAAATCAAGAGAAGAACACCCGCAAGAATAGAGACCATCAATTTTCTCAGGAAAAATGGTGGAACAAAAAATAAACCCAGAGGAAAATTATCAACATATCATCATCAGGATTCAGTAGAAAGAGATGCACCTCTCAAAGGTGCAGTTAGTGTTTCGGTCGAAGATTTTGTCGGTGAGAAGCAGACTCACAAAGAGATAGAAGAGACGAACGGAACTTGTAGTTGAAATTTGTCGATCAGAAAGATACAACTGTAATAGCATTGTGATGTAATTAATGGAGTTTGTAAGGGCATAAGATATCCGTACCGGATTACTCTGCCCAATTTTAATCCACTAATTTTTGATCGGATTAAAAAGTGGCCACTATTTTGCTATAGTACCGGGTCGCGGGATTACAATCCCATGACCTTTTAAAAAAATTGGCTACCAAACATCATGTGAGTGCATATAAATTCAGTAATAAAATGTTAATCATCCTTCGATAATGTTACCAAATTGGCCCTGACTGGATGACCAACTCCACCTCCGAAAATTGCCTCTTAATCATGATAGACAACCACCAGGGATACCACCAGATTCATCTCGCCAAAGAAAACCGTGTGAAACCATATTTGTCACCTCTCACAAAATTTAATGCTATGAGTTGATGCCTTTCGGGTTAAAGAATACAGAAGCCATATATACTAGTGAATGGTGAGCCTGAACTTTCCTCCGCTTATAGGAGATTGCATGGAAGTAAGCTGATGATATGCTAGTAAAATGCATCACACAAAGGAAGCATTCTGAACACCTAAGAGGCTATCATTCTTCGTAAAATATATTTAAAGTTAAACTAGTCAAAGTGCACATTCGGGGTGGAAGGAGGAAAGTTCTTTGGATAACTAGTCTCCAAAAAATGGAATTGAGGCCAACCAAGACAAGGTCTAAGCTCTAGTGAGTATACAACCACCCCAAAATATAAAGGAAATTTAGAGTCTCACGAGTCGCATAGCCGCCCTCAATCGTTTCATCTCAAAATAAGTAAAGAAGGCGTTACCCTTCTTTAAGCTACCAAAGAATTGAGGGGCCACTATCAGGGCACATTTGAAGCAAAGAAGCCTACACTGCTCATTTATCTTCACGAACTTTGAGAACAAGTTAAGTGATTTGTTAGTTTTGGATATAAACAAGTTCCCCGGGAGGCGAATTCCCAGGTTGACCTACAAAGCGGGTAGGATCCATCTGGAAGAACAACAACATGAAGACACTAGACATACAAATCCTCTTAGTCCTGGCTATCACAACTCCCCCGATGATTAACTTCATCGAGAAGGGACCCATACGAGAAACCAGGAAGACCTTCCCTAATTAACTTCCTTCTCCATTGAGTCCTTCCTTCCGAAGGCAAAGAGCAGCATCGCCTCCTAACCCAAGCCAGTAGGTTCGTCTGGATCAACTGGGGCTTATATAAGAAGACATGGAAATGATATTATCTTAATTGCATTGAGGGCGAAGATGTTAAGCCCTCTAGGAGGAGCAATAGGGTCAATATGGTGGTCACTACAGCAGACAAGCCCTAGTCCGTCGATTATTAATATTGGCATATTTCTGACCCATGATGAAGGAGGAAGTCGTTGAAGAAACCCTCAGTGCCAAACCTTTGGAAACTTACGTAGCAGTCATCAAACCCTATGAGAAGTATACTCATTACCTAGTCATTTGATAAGTGGGGAATTGACCTCGTATGGCCTTTTCCGTAAACAAGTGGATAGAAGAAGTTCATAATCGTGGTCGTAGAATTCTTCACCCAAAGGGTAGAGGTCCAAGCTCTTTCCGAATTTCCAAAACTGAGGTTATAAAGTTCCTCCTAGAAAAACATTTTGAGGTCCCACAAATCATAGTTTCTTATAATGGCACGTAGTTCTAAGGAAAACTGGTACATGAATGGTGCAAGGATCTACAGATAAAAGACATTTGACCTCAATGTACAATCCATAAGCCAACGAACAAACTAAAGTCACCAACAAGACCATCATGGATCAGCTGAAGAAAAAACTCGAAGACAACAAAGGAGGACCGACAAAGGATCTATCCGGTGTGCTATGGAGCTATCAAACCACCTGTCGAATGCCCACGGGAGAAATGCCTTTTGCCTTGGTCTACAGATCTGAGGTTCTGGCCCCCGTACAACTAGTAGTCAACACCTTAAAGGTCCAAAACAACGAGGAAAATGAGAACAGGGAGGTGTACTACCTGGACGTCGAGATGCTCAAGGAAAAAGGACACAAGCATAAGATAATATCCTGAGGTATCAAAACACAACAAAGTGAACCTTTGACAAAAATGTGAGACCCAGAATTTTTTAGAAGGATTTGGTACTCAAAAGATGCAAAAAAACACACAAGGAAGCATGGGCCAAACTAGGAAAGGGCCCTACAAGATATCCGAGGCACGAACAAATGGATCATGTTTATTTGAAATGGAGGGAAGTGACTTCGAAATTCCATGGAATGCAAACAATCTCAAGAAATATTATCAATGAGATGGTCGGGGCATCCCAACTTATAATGTATCCTTGGTATCTAATTCTATGAATGCCTAAGTTTTTGCACTATTATTTGCAAGGAAAATGACAATAGGAGGGCAGCTTCCTATTTGAGCAAATCTCACGAATGAGCATTTTAGAAAGATGCCATTATGACCCCACGCATACTGGCATAAATCTCACTTGAGATATGTCATGGGTCGAGCAGAGAGAGCCTGGACTCCTCTCAAAAAAAAAATATCGAGAATGCTAACACACGCTCCCCACAGGGGAAAAAAAGAAAAAAAGAAAAAAAGAATGGGGAAGCTAGCACAAAGCTTCCCACTTGACAAATGGGAAACCCCATAGAAGGAGCCATCATACTCCTCGTGCTGGGTATGTGGAGATCGTTGTGCTCTTAAGAGAAAAGGTAGAACACTCCACGGCCGAGGTGTTCCGTGGGTTCAATATAGAGGGCGTAATTGAGCAAGACCCCTTTTTGTCCATGAAACACTCGAGTTCAATAACTGATGGGAACTGAGAAACAGCTCCTCGCATACCAGGAAAACACTTGAGTTCAATAACAAAGTAGTAGAAACACAATGAATATGTAATTACCTCCCTCATACTCGAAGGGTTAATTTTTTAAAAATAAAATACAGGATTTTGCGTTTCTCAAATTAAGGGGAAAACCCCTTATGATTCAGGGTGATCATGCAAGGCACTACTAGGAAGTATATCTACACAGGACTACAGAACAACTCTCTCGTCGGGCAAGGATATTTTGCTCTTATCTATCCCGAATATATTTATCCGCCACTGGGAATTTTGGCAAGCAAAAAAGCAGGACATATGGTGACATTAATAAATAACATGAAGTGCTACAAATAAGTTCTACACTCTCCTAAAAAGAGTCCCTATCCAACCCCGTACCATTTTTTCAAGGGGCTTATGGATAAGATCAGAAGATATGTTCAATTCCTCAGAACGAGGGAACTCTTAAAATTTGCATTCTTCAGGATATCAAGGCACTCATGGTTATAATTTGGCTTCACTCCTCTCCAGCTGCTTGATGAGTAGCTCTCAATATTGGAGGCCCGACTAAGCCACATCCTCAAGGTAAATCTGCTCAAAGATAGGTTTTAAAACATTCTTCGAGGTACTCATGATGCTTTTGGTTAACTGCCTTGAGTTCCTATCCTTGAACAAGAAGTCAGCGAGATGGCAAGGCTTTCTAATCTTTGGCTATCTCGCGTGCCTGTTACGCCCATCCCAAAATACACACCTCTTGCTACTCCCTTTCCAATTCTTCATAAAAGCATTCAAGTAGAACCCGGTCCTCCATTGAAGAAGCCACGGACTACAAGAAGACAAGCCTCACAATAAATAAAAGATAGATCTCACACTAGCTTTTGACCCCTCACTATTCATCTCCTCTATGCTCCTTGCTCAACTCCTAGACACTTATCACTGGCTTTAGATGAACATGACCGAGAGGATGACAGAGGTGCAAGAGGGGGAGGAGCGGGTTCTCGCTTACTTGAGCCTCTCACCTCCCCCAAGCAAATGAGGATGCTTCAAGTGTACCTGTTCTAAAGAGGACATCAGCAACAGTGCCCCTAACTAACAGATATCAGAGAGTTCCTCAAAATAAGGCATCTCAAGGGAGGGACCCGAGGTCAACCCCGAATGTGTGGATGTCCTAGCCCCTGATTCTCCTAGGGAAGTGAGCCCTAACTGCAAACATCGCCTAAGAACTCCTGCCTACTCCTGCGACACTACTGAGGCTACTTGACCCACCTTCTCTTCCAAAACCTCAGCTGCTAAAATCCGAAGCGACCCGTTAGAACAAAAAAAATCCTCCCTTGAAGCCAACAATGACTCTCACCTAAAGTACCCAAGCCCTTCAGAGGGTCAAGAGAAAGTCCTGCTAGTGCTAAATGTAAGATCTCTAAATGCTACACTACGTGTCATTATGCAGCATACGTACGGAAGCGTAAATATAAGTGTGTGTTAAGCATGCATAAAAAAAATTTCAGAGATCTTTTGACCATGGATCTTTACTAATTTACACAACTTAGAGTTCAAAGGAGTTCAAAAAGTTTGTACCTCTTGAAGAATCTCCAATCCTTGCAAGTAGGCTTCTTCCTTTGAGGTGTTCAAATGTCCACCCTCTAGAGTAGTCCACACCACCACTTCCCTTGAGGTTTATACACCTAAA
>JAOWBN010034942.1:0-10159 GCA_028565015.1 Pinguicula moranensis | reverse complement strand
TTTATATAGAGGTAAGGACCGGTTACAAGAGTTTGTATCTATATAAAACTGTATCAATCACTATATCTATAACAGTTTCCTTCTTTTCTGCCAAAGATTCTTTGTTGATTTTTTCATGTCAAATCTTGGTTGAATCAAATTTCAGACATTCAGTTACTACAGTTCTTATCCACTGATATCATAGTTGTTATCCTATACCGCTATTAGAGAAAAAAGGTGGAGTAAGGTGTTAAACACCAATTCTTACGTGTTAAACATCAATCCTAACTGCTCATTCACACGGGCCCCATCTTTCTTGTGCTCAGTTCTCGTTCTTTTTTGACAACAGGTTTCTCAAAAGAAAAAAAGATGAATATGGCAAACATGTCTTTTACAATGTTTTGTCCTTGACATGGATAAAACTTAAAACCAATACCCATGCTAATGCTGCTTGAATATAACACCCACAAAGAGATCGGTTGCCATCAAAAACTCTGCAACCTTTCTTTATACTCAGCAGGATATATTACTACAGAATCTACACACAGACCTCCTTTGGTGTGAGTGCAATCAATTTGCGTCATTGAGAACTTGAGTTTCATCGATTTGCAAGAGCTTGCAACTAAAAAATCACCAGCGTGATAATGAAACCATTTCCCAGGTTCCCTCAAATAACACTGCTTGGTTGCTTGCTGGCCATCTGGAGTTGATAGCTGGAACTTGACAGGTTTTTTATCCCAGCCATGAACGTGTTCGGTATTACAACTGCGTCTGCCGAACCTCTTGTGGGTTCGTCCCAGATGCAATCTGAAGAATAGGCTGTATAAGCCAGGGGGAAACGGGAACTCAATCTCCCCATCCAGCTCAAACCACCAAATTTGCTGGAGATATGCAACTGTGGAGAATCTGTAGATATTATTGGAAAGAAGTATCAGTAACAGTTCATTTTCTCTAAATCCAAGTAAATTGTTGGTAAAGAAAGACAAGAAACTCATAACCAGGAATTCATATTCAAGGCTCTAGTTTATGTATATTTGGATAAACCTCAGAGAGAGAGAAAATGCATCGGGTTGGTGGTAAGCTCTTTAAAAGGTCAGATTCAAGCTCTGTGTTCAACAGATCCACATAGATAGGGTGTTCAGTTCTAGAAAAAAAAACAAGGCAATGCCCTTGTGACACCAGACAAAAAGAGTAACAGAAAATGGAAGAGAGATCTAATTTGTATATTTCTGAAACATAAAAAAAACTATGTTTTCTGAAAATAGTATATTTCCTGACATCTTAGAATCAAAGAAAATGGGAGTTTCTTCCAACTACAAGGTGCTTTCCAGGGAATTCTCTTCTTGAAAGGCTAAAAGGTACACTGAGTTAGGCGACCATTGTCTCAAGAGTGAGCAGCAAGAATCCATAAACTTGCATACAAGGTTATCGGGTAGCAGGACAATTTCAGAACAAATTTGAATCATTTGCAAGAGGACATCTTGCAATGATGAATAACAAATAGCCATTTTAAATCTAAAAATAAAATATTTTCATTCTAATAGAGCATACAGACAATCTCAAATCCTAGAAAACAGGAACAAGAAAGATTCTGTCTGGAGCCTCACCTTGATTCTTCAGTTGGAATCCGACTCCAGTACCTCCTGTCATCAATTCCTGTTATTGCCAATCCATTCGATGATATTAACATGCACGTTTTGCCCGTCCTCTTATCCAGCCAAACTTTCTGCACAATCAGAATGAAAAAAGCTCTCGTCATCAGATCCTTATATAGACTTATCTACAATAAAACACATACCAATTCCCAATTGAAATAGCGAAATGAGGTAATAATTTCCCCAACAAACAAAATTCACAATTCACAATATTTCACCAAGACATGAAATTGCCCATATGAACCCTAACAAAATACCGAGAAACCCAAAAGCCAAAGTGACCAAAATTAAAATTGATTGAGCTGAACCTTTGTGCCGTCATCAAATGGATTCGGCCTGCAAAGCCTTGAATAGATATCTCTCTTGCACGAATTCTCCCCCCAAAATTCCTTTTTCTCAAACACCCTATCGATCACATCCTCATAATTCAAAGGCAGCTTCGATTCCCATACGAAATCGGCGTATGACGCCCCCCTAAAAGCCCTGTTCAGCTTCGCCAAACGGCAGATCTGCGGCGGGTCCAGGTGCACCAGAACCGACGCCACGCAGCTCTCCGGCAAGTCTCCCAGCCCGGTCTCCGGCGACGGTACCACCGCGTTGCTTCTGGTTGGATCCAAACTCGATAACGATGCGCCCATTCCAGAATAACCGATGGATCCGATCGCTCTTGTGACGGAAACTGGGCAGCAATAAAATGCAAATGGGCGTTTTCTCATATATAGATCGAGATATTGGTGAAGATGATCGGAGAGAGATTTTTGTGAGAGATAAATGCCAGTTGTCTGTATATATATAGGACAGAAGGAAAGGACGCGTACGGGTGTGTATGTCGGGGCTGTGCTTTAACTTTTGTTTGCCGTCAGCTTTATTTATGTGTTAGTGGGAGGGGGCCGGCGCCCCCTTATCATATATTTATGTAGTATGATTTTTTAGGATTCGTTGGGATTGTAGGATCTGAATTAGTATTTATTTGTTATACAAACTTTGATTTCTATTACATTTTAATTTAATTTCAATTACTAATATAATTTAATTAAACTTTAATTATTAATATATTTTAATTAAACTATGCTCCGCCCTTGCATTTGCTCATTTGCTCATGGTCAATCAAGTCCTTTCTAAGTGCTGCCCGAGAATCCAGTCGCTTCTTGTCCAACAAATTCATGCACCATCTCATGTCTTGCGCGGTGCCACCATACCACGTGTGGCGCTCGCGCGCTTGCCTACCAAGTTGCGGCACCTATGTGCCCGCCGAGTGCACATGCCTTATCGAGCGATCGTCCATTTAATTTAATTTTAATTATTAATGATATGACATAAAATTGATAGTATGTACTCTTGGTAATTTTCAAGACTACCTACTATTGCACTTAGGTTGGCGAGTGTTAATAAATGGACATAACTCCTATTCAATTTTGGGTTGTTATCTTTCTTGTAAATCAAAAAGTTGATAAAAGATCTTTTTACAACGCTACTAAATCGCGATGAGATCTAAGCCATTTTGGGTTTTTACCAATTCGTTCAAATTAGTATATTCTCAATTAAGTTGGGGTCTGAGGGTTAGACAGCCTTACCCTTATAATTATACAAAGAGGTCGTTTTCGTTGCGATCCAATATGCATTTCGTCATTTGATATTTTGAGTTCCAACAACTTCACTAAATAGAAGCACTGAAATTTAATAGAGTCATTTTGCTCTAATCCACTATTAGCACAAAGCTAACAAAATTATCTATGATGATTTTTCCAACTCCATTTGCAATGAACAATTTATTTGTTCAAATAGATGAACTTAAAGTGACGAGGGAGTTCTTATAATATATTTTAATAAGTAAAATAAAATAAAGTAATCGTTCATGAATTTATCCATATTTGTGTTTTATGGTCAAATCAATGGGCCCAAAATATTAATGTATTTTTAGTTTGCTAAAATTAGTGCATTATATCACTTCTCTCATGTCTTGTCTTTGAAAACTGACTATAAGTGAAAAACGGTTTTAATGAATTAGACCTATAAATCTTTGAATCGTTTTTTTAGGTAGGAAATTGGTCTATTTACATTTATTATTGAGACTTTAGAGTAGTGGTCGGCAAACGGGCGGGATTGCCTGGTTTTAATGAATTAAACCTCTTAATCTTCCACTCATTTTTTAGGTAGGTAATTGGTCTATTTACATTTATTATTGAGACTTCAAAGTAGTCGTCGGCAAATGGATGGATTGATCTAGCCCGCCCCACCCGTTATGGGTAAACATGTTGAATTTTTTAGCCCGGAATGCCCACATTAAAAAAATGGGCCGGCCTGCTGGCCCATTTACAAAACGGGTCAAATCCGCACGACCGGTTAAGGATAAATGTCCATATGGCCAGCCCGTTTTGTATTATTTGTTTATTTTTTAAATAATTATTTTTTTATTTTTAAATAGTAAAATAGACGGACCGAACATACCTGCGGGCTCAAAAATTGTGCCCACGATGGTCCAGTTTGTAAAATGGGCAGGCCCGACCCATCCATTTTTCACACAATACCCGCCACCATTGTGCGTTAAAAAACGGGCGGGGCAGGCCATTCTAAATAATATTACTCGATAAGAATTAGTCATGAATGAAAATTTTCGGCTTAAGATGTCTGAACCAGTCACCTGATCCAATACCATAATTTTAATTATTGAATTGGTCCGATTCAATGAGTTGAATCTAATTGCATTTTTGTCATTCCACTATTCTAACCATTAATGAATGTCCACTAAACGACCTATTCATTCCCCTTCGGAGATGGAATATTCATCACATGGATCTTAGACCAAATCTATACCAATAGCAACCCTATAAATAGCTTGATTTTGTAAAGTCATTTCATTTACATTGATAGGCAGACTCGAATCATCTATTTATGTGATGGTCCAAATTTTCAATGTCACACAACGTACAAATCGTTTTCACTTGTCAACATTGATATCATAGCTCTTTAGTAGAGAAAAAAATCAACTGCTTTAGTAGTTGGTTGTACTAGAAAAATGGTCCTGAGAAATAAATCTGAATGCAAGGAATCAAACAACCTCAATCATTACAAATGAAAGCCTTAAAAATTTGCCTGGTCTAGAAAGCTTTGTCGGCCTACTTAGAACGAATGAAATAATGGTAACAACTAACAAATATCACTGCCTACAATGAATAATGAATTTAACTAGTCCCTATTTTGTATATGTGAATGGGATGTAAGTATCTGTGTTTTGTAAGAAAACTAATCCAAAATGAGTATGATGTTTCAACTTAGCTGAGAGATGAAGAGCCTTCTGCTGTTGTATCATCAAGTGTTTTTGTCCATGCTGAGACAGAGTAGAGTGGCTGATCCTGCCAACTCAGTGTAAGAGAAGCCACGCCGTGTAGTTTTTCTTGCTTCTGCACACTATAATAATCCTCAGTAGCATCATACATTTTCAGTATCATTTGTCCCTGCAGTAGTTCTCTTTGGGTGATCCCCATGCACTGGAATCCTCCATGCTCCATCCGTTGTTGCCACTTGTCGAAATTTTCGTGCCTCTCGAGCCTGTCTCGTCCCTCGTAGGCAATGATGTTCCTGATTTCTTGTCCGAACATTTCCTCAATCTTGATCATCGCCTTGCTCTCCAGTGGAAGGCTGGAATCAAGCAGGTCGAAGATGGCAGCATAGTATTTCAGTGAATTGATGAGTCTTGCATCTAAGCTGAGCCTGTTGTGGTCTGCTACCTGCTCCGCGATTATAACTGCTTCAGCATTCGTGCTGCGTATCAATCCCAAGAAATCTTGTATTGTTCCTTCTGTGGTGTCGTAGAGCATTTTGTGCAACTGGAAAATGCAGTTCACAGCCACGGTTTCATTCTCCTTGACATGAAGCATCCACAGCCTTATGTCTTCTAACCGATCAACCACAGGATGGAACTCGAAAGGCAGATGCAACGCCTCAGCGAATCCAGAGAGTCGTTCTCCGGTTTCAATTAGCTCCTGTTTCGATTCACCTATGCCAGTGATCCTCACATGGCTTGGAGGACCATGCCTTGAAGCCAAACACTGGAGCAGACTAGGCCACTGCAGGCCTTGCTTTATGTCGAAATCTATGATGTGAACACGGTCCTTTCCCTCGAAAACTCTCAACAGAATCTCGTTGGATGTGAAATGAATGAACTTGGGAAGTGGACTAATCTGGTTCAAGAACCTCAGTGCAGTGCCATATTCATCATCAACATGATCAAGTTCAAGAGGGTTGATGGCTTGGAAGGTAAGTGGCCATTGCCTTGCGACGCGCAAGGCTAATGCCTCTGTGTAGTAAGCAGCCAGGCGATGAACGATCGAGGAGCCTCGTGGAGATGCAAGCTCCCCTAGCCTAGCAAGGCAATGGTCAATGCCAGGAATGTTCCTCAAGCCTATTTGCTCAGCACAGATTACAAGTAAGCTGATGAGCTCAATGCAGTCATGTTCCTCCGGGCTGTTTTCTACATTGCGTGCTGCTAATACGATATCGGAGCTATCAACTGGTTTAGGTGGAGATGGGGCATTCCCAACTTCATGCTCCACAGGATTGCCTCTCAGCTCAAGAACCAAACCTCCAGAAGAAGCACTTGATGCAGAAACATCCCTTTCTGAACACTTGATGATCCTCACATCCTTATCATCTCCCAACTCTGTGATTTCTGTCACAACAGAATCAAACCATGGAACATTCGACAATGGGGGCAAAGGCCGCCCTATCACATCACCGTGTACTAAAAGGAAGCTCTCTTCCTCTCCTGAACAAGTCACAGAGAAAGGCACAAATGGAACTGATCTTGGCACACTAAAACCTTGATCAAACCAAAAATTCTCACTGCTCAATTGAACTAGACTTAACTGCTTCTCATCCTCAAGCAAGACATTGGATCTCTCATTGTCCTTCTCCCTCTTCACTCTCTTTGTGCAATTCTCCTCCTCATACGACACTTCTCCAGCATACCTCTTGTTAGTGCTCTTACTCTGCTCCCAAAACTCATCCTTTTTCACCCACCGACTCTCGGTTGCAACAGGGGGGAGTCTGATATTCTGCCTAAGTGAACACCCACTAGTCTTGGCTTCTATAGGCTTCTCAACTGAAAGACCTACAGGTCTAATGGGCTGAGATTTTGAGGTACTATCTTTCCGGGCAAAGCTACGAGGTAAATCCAATCTCTGCGTGCTCATCGCGGGAATGTGACAGGCCTGAAATTGTGCAGATGCTTCACTCAATCTATGCTTTGGTGACAGCAGTGTAGAAGAACAACCAGCCAACATTCTTCACAAGACCAATACCCACCACGCTTAATCTTGTCTGTTTTTCCTCTGTTTCTAGCTTCTATACTTTCATAACTACGACCCACATACATACACAGGCTAGAGAAACAGAAACAATGATTTCTATAGTGAGTGTGTGATCTTCAAGAAAAAAGAACGCTGGAATCCGATGACCAAAGAACGAAAAGACACAATTGAAAGGCTTGTCCGTGTGTATTCCTATGAAAAAATGATGAATGAGTGTAACAGAAAGCTTATGTGCAAGAAAGAATATAAAGAATCATCAGAGACAAGACAACAGCAACCAAAACAAAGAATCAAAGAATTTAACTAAACAATGATGAAAAAAATGAAAGAACCATCGGATCCCTCGACGTTCAAAGCGAAATCATATTCAAGAAACGTGCTTTTTGATCAAACACAGCAAGAAAACTTCTGCAGATGATGAATACATACATTTCCTCTCAAATTTGTAGCTGGAACACAAACAACACACAACTTCTTCAGCAACGTTAACCCCCCCAATAAACCCATCTCAAAAATCTCCCAAACATCAAATCATTTTTTCACCTATCACTAACCCCACTACCCAAAAGATCATAAACCACTGTGGAAGTGAGAGTTTATCTATTAGACGAACCAGTCACCCCTATGAAACTACCTAAAAAAAGATTTGCTGGCCCAGTAAAAGAGAAAAAGAGTTGGAGGCATAGAAGTTTACGATCGTTGGATGTGAATCGGAGGGCGGACGATTGAGAAAAAAATAGGACCGTTATACGGGAAGTGGGCCCTGTCGGGTGAGTCAAATATGACCGTTGTAAGGGAGTTGGTCAGCAGTTGCCCGACGGGAATATATTTCTCAGGGGAAGTCACGCAGGACGCACGTGCATTTTCCCCCCTCGACCGTTGGATTTCATTTTTCACACTCGTCTTTCATTTTTTGATTCTCTTAAAAAAAGGGAAAATTACGTTGAGAACCATAAGGTACTCTTTATAACCGTGGTATCAAGTGACCCCTGATTAAGACTCGGATCGAAGCCCGGGGTCATAGCCCATTTCAGACAATATCAGTGAGAGTCGATACCGAAAAATCTAGACAGACTTGAAGTATCTTGACACTCAAACCACTGGAACACCCAAACGAGTTCACATGAGGCTGTGTTACACTTGAAAAAGTGCATTGATCTAGTTTATTTTTGAATGAAATATGTATTTTTTTGGTTAGACATACATGAAATATGTATAAATCCGATAATCGAAATATTCGAGTTTGAAAATTAACATCATAAATGAACCGGAATGGATCAAACAACAAGCAAACACAGTTGAATTTCCCATCAGGCTATACGTAGACAGCCAATACCAGAATCTTCCTGAGGTTCATTCTCATTCACTCCTCGTATATCAACCAGATTGTATCAAACCATGTCCACAGACCACAAGTGATATAATGTCTGGTGAACAAACACTTCATGAGGTCAAATTATCAGACAAAAGGCAAGAAACCAACCAAAGACACATTGTTTCTTCTCATATTAACTCGAGATACAGAGCTTCTTGTTTGCTGGTAAGACCCAATTCATCGAGGCTCGACGAGCTGTCTCCATCCCCAAAAGCACGCCGAGGATAAGGCCTTACCTGTAAGAAAGGAAAATCCAGATAATGGAAGAGTGTAAAGATCATTTTTTTCCCCATTCAGTTGGCAGTGCTAATGCCCAGAACCACAAATAGTGTTTGGAAAAGAGTTTACCAATCTGTAACTGCCAGGTTTAACCACTCTTGCAACATCGATGAAATTAAATAGGCACTGCAAAAGTCCAGTCCAGGTGATCTTGTGAAAAAACAATTGAATAAATGCAAATAAAAACATAACCAATTAAGGTACGAACACCAAAGAAACAAGAGTTCATGTGAGAACATGAAAAGGAATCAGTAAAAAGCACTTCTTAAAGATTATTGAACGATTGGGGTATAAGATAATGCTTTGGTGTTTCCAGAATTACGGCTCTGGTTTATTATGTATCATAAAATCAGGTTCCAAATTACTTGCACCAAAAGAAAAGGAACTGCCTAAAGGTAAACAATGAAATACAGCTCTAAAGATTAGAAAATTGAAAGGCATTGCGTTAGTACACTAAATAAAATACAACCACGAAGCAGAGCCAAACACATGGGGACTTGCAGCTCTAGGATACATGAATCTAGAATGATTGTTGTTGCCCCTTTTCGCATAAGTATGCTAGTTTAATGTCACGCTAAGAAAACACAGGAACAAAAAGTGTGAGACTTCTGCAAGTGATCCATTACCATTTAGAGTTAAATTTTGAGGTCATAACTTCTAGGCCACATGCTTAAAGTAAAGATACAAACTGCACATCACATATCGTAACATGAAATAGGAATTGAAATTCTATTGCTGCTCGGTACATAGATCACCTGCAGATTGTCTGATTTCAGAAAACGCCGTCCTCTCCTACTTCCATCAGGCATCCGCACAAGGAGCGTAACAGCATTCTCATCGTCTGGTGTTGGTTCTTGAGGAAGGGAAGCTTCTTTTGCAGCCAAATGTCTCTCATTTTCCTAGCGAACAAACAAAACCTCACGTTGTTAGGCTAAGCATCTTCCATTCAATCAAATACTCTGCAATCAGTAACTGAACGAACACCAAATCTTACATATGCTATCAGCTAAAACCGAAAAAATATTGCTAAGGACAGACAACCAACCAAGTGAGCTCAAGAGTCAATGATCAGTAATTGATGATACTGTCCTTGTCTTCCTAAAATGCTATGCTATCATTTGAGATCAAATACAGAATCAAGAAACTGTCTACTTTGTCTCAGCTTCATGCCATTCATGCAGCTACGATTATTGAAAATTATAATGACGGGGGACCATGAGGAAGGCTGACAAGAAGAGATATGTTCCGCTAGTTCCGAAGGTACATGGACTCATGGATCAACATAAACATGCATAAAACAACAATCGAACATGATATGTGAATTTGAATGCATAAACAACCATCCAACATGAAGTGTGAATCTTGCATACATAGAACAACCATTCAGCATGATGTATGAATCTTGAACCATTTCCTGATCAAACTCTTCAAACCAAGTTACCTGTTCTTCTTGCAGTTTCCTGCATAATTCATCCTCCTTACGTTTCTGTTCTGCCAGTGCGGCATCAGCTTCTGCCTTGGCCTTTAATTCCTTCTCTCTGTCAGCTTGTAAAGAAGCAAGA
>JAOWBN010034941.1:0-21830 GCA_028565015.1 Pinguicula moranensis | reverse complement strand
AAAGCCGTGTGTCGGCGAGAGTGTGGAAGAGTCGTGTGTCGGCGAGAGTGTGGAAGAGCCGTGTGTCGGCGAGAGTGTGGAAGAGCCATGTGTCGGCGAGAGTGTGGAAGAGCCGTGTGTTGGCAAGGAAGAGTCGTGTGTCGGCAAGGATTAGCCACATGTTGGCTAGCCATGAGTTGGCAAGAGAGTGTAAAGAGAAGCTGGACAGGCCATATATGAAGGAGATCCTAGTGGCCCATATCAGAAAGACACTGGACGGGCCAGAGTGGAGGAAGGAACTAGATGAGCCATCATTGATTGCTTGGAGGCCATCGACTGCTGAACTATGTGTCAAGGTAAGCTTAGTAAAGCTCATCTTGAGGGGGAGTGTTGGTATTTTATAATTAATATGTTTTTTAGTGGTTATCTGATAGGGCTGTTCGTTAATATGATAGAGTTAGAGTTGAGTAGAATTTTATAGGATTTATATTTCTAGATTTAGTTAGAATTTGGTTTGTAATACTATATATACCCCAAGTGGTTATGTGTAATAAGGTATGAGTTTGATTATTATCTTCAACAATATCCATTCTCTTTCTTTTTCTTGTTATTGCATTTGTTGTTCTTCTTCTTGAAGCTTGTAGATCGACAATGACAGCCTTGCTTAGGGGGTAATGCACCCTTTTTAGCTAAATTTTCCGGACCATACAAGGGTGCAACAATCCTATCTAAAACAGTACATAATGAAGAGATAAATGCAACAATATGCATCATTAGAATGATTCGAAAGTACTCTATCACACGACATGCTAGTGGGCCACGTATGTTGTGCCCGATTGGGTTTTTTGACGTCTCGTACCCGGCAGGCAGCCAGGAGGTTGGCCTGGCGAGACTAACCAGATTTTTTTAAAACAAAAATTATAAAAAGGGCGGCCGACAAGCGGGGAAAATAAGCATATTTATTAATTCTTTAATTAATTAATTAAAATAGACAATAATATTAAAATATTTGAATTTTAATTAATAAATAAATTTAATAAAATATTATTATTTTTCAAAAAATAAATTGAGCCAGTTGACACGTGGCACGACAACGGGCCAATGACTAATTTTTTTCAATTTTTTTTGTCTACATATAAAAATACCATACCCGCTTCATTTATTCACACTTATCTGAATATTCTTTTTAGTTATTATCACTTATCCGCTCTCTTTCGATCTTTAATTTCGATGCAATTTCTTTAGAAATTTTCGCATTTCAACTTCTTTTTTCTTATAGAAATAATGTCGCCGAGGAGAATTCCTACTTCTTCCCCTGATTTCGACGCATATATTGACTATGAAAATTTGATTGATTTCGGAGGGTTGGGAGAGTCAAACAACCAACCACTACCGGGTACAAAGACGGAGGAGGCGATAATACAATCTTCTATTCTCTTTGGAGTGTATGGTAAAATACAGAATTGTTTCATATATTTCTATAGTATTTGTACTGTACCTCAATGCTTGGTTTTTATCATCAACACCAAATTTCAAACTCAATTAGAGCAAAAATACTTTAGAAATAGCTTTAGACTTACATAGGGCCAATAGTATGTTTGTGTTTTCAAAACATGAAAGGATATATCCATGGATGAAGATAAAAAAACATTTTTTTTTATTTAACAAATCAAACATTTATACATTAATGCTCGATTATCTGATTTCCCAGTTCACAAGTATTGATTTTACAAATCAAACGTAATGTGGCGAAACCAAGAAAATACGCGTGGAGTGTGGATATGTGGTTTTCCAATTCTTTGATTTACAAATATAATTCTTGCTAAGAACAGACACGCAAGAGAAAGTGAAACATATACCTGACTTTGTTCCTCAAGAAGAGCCTATGATATACCATTTCCTAGCAGTCGCATAATTGTATTTATTCCGTCTTTAGTGTTATTAAAAATATTCCGTGAAATCCTTTCAAAATGATTCTCCAAAATGGCTGCTCAACATGTTTAATAAACATGTTTTTCCAAGAACAACATGTTGTTAATGCAACAAACAATAGACTGTAGAGAGAAAGATTAGGAAAATTCCACACTCAAGTGTATTACATTTACATTACAAGATCTTATATAATACCAGAGATGAGATATGAAGATTACACTTGAGTAGACACTTGTCTAGGGGAAGAACACATTTGTCTTTCCTTCATGCTATTGTCCTACAGTGGACATTCACATTATTAATTTTGCATAACAAACCATAGATTTATTTCTCAAACCCTTATTTCACTTAAAAAAGAAAATAAGGCCAATAATCACAAACGCGAGAAGTATGAACCCGCCAACTATCATCAATAGTTTACGTTGTTCCATCGTAACGAAGATATATGAGAGCAAGAATTTGAAGCATAATTTTAATATGTACAAAATGAGTATTTATGCCACGGAAGAATGCATTCCCATGAAATCGTATTTGATAAATAATAACAATATTCACAAAATCTTAGGGCTAGCATGATATTCTATAAAAACAAATGAGGGATTTCGTAAGTTTAATTTAGAAATCAATATAAGATTTGACCAAGATAAATCTTATTTTGGAACATCAACTAGATTAATTCAAAACGTTCAAAATTTGTGATGCGAACAATAAGGACACTTTATTATTATCCTTTTTAATTATTACATTGAGTTTATTTCTATTAGGACTTTCATTATAATTTAATATTATTGTTTTGTGCTTAAGTTAGGTTTCGTTGTCATTTATTTATATTGAGTCGTAAGGCTATAGCTGCAGTTGTTGAATTTTATAATCGAATACAGTTTGCATTGCAAATCATCTTGTGATTTCTCTTATGGTGTACCTTCCCCTACATAAGTTGGTATTAAAGTCTTACTCTTTGCCATGCCTCCAAGGAGATGATTTGATGCACCGTTGGAGCAAGTTTTTCGTCGAAATGTAGTTGAGCCATTGTGCCAACAAGTGCAGGCTTTGAATCACCAGATGGCTGCCCTTGTTCTTCAACCGGTCAGTGCTACTGGCAATCTGAATGAATTCGTATGCTACTAACAATCTTGACGAATTAGGATATTCCTAGTTTATCGAGCCATATGTAGAAGAAGATTTGAACGAATATTCAGAGTATGAAGGTCCTCCTTTTTTCGATATATAACTGGATGATATCAAATAGGGGATTGAATATGACAAGATACCAATTTTCCATCCCTATTCCTTTGATATTGAAGAAGATATTTTTTAATACAATGGACCGTTGGTTTTTGATGAATGCATATACGAGATTTTTTTAATATTAATTGTTTTTATTTTTTATTCAATGGCCCCTTCAGGTGAGGTCCAGAATCTTATGCTTAATCCTAGGACCCGGTGTTGATGGTATAAAGCCATGACCCACAAAGCTTTTACATCTACCACTTAGTTCAAGCTTTTACATAATGGGTATTTCACCTATGCCAATTTTTACATCTACCACTTAGTTCAAGCTTGATCTACCGACTGTTGACTTGAAATTGGATGGGCGGGCTTCTTATGTTCGTTGGTACTGTCGAATTGAGACTACCTTGGTGACTAGAAAACTAGGAGGCTATCTAACAGGGGATGAGAAATGTAAGGCAACTGCTCAGACTGACGGATGGAAAGCATTTAATTTTTAGCTGAAAATATGGTTATTGAACTCATTGACTCCTACCATTGCCTTCTCGGTTGATGGTTTGGAGCTTGTAAGTAATATGGGAGCTCGATTGAAAAAGAATTAATTCAGAAAAGAGAATCAGTTGCGTGTATTTTAAATTGAAAAGGAGATTAATGATCTTGTCCGGGAAGTTAAAAAAGTTGAAGATTATGCTGCTTGTCTCATTAAGCTGTGGGAGGAAGTAGATTACTTCCTAACTGCTTCATGTTGTTGTGATTCAACCTGCATGGCGACAAAGAATAATGAAACAAAGCAAACTATTAAGTTCCTAATAAGCTTGAACCCGATGTTTGGCCAGAGAAGGTCCATCCTTCTCTCTAAATCTACCATAACATCCTTTAATGATGCTATTGCTTTGATGATAAAGTACGTGCGTAAGATGGAGTTGTACTCTGAGTCCAGTGTTGTTTTGGGTGCCAAAGCTTCGACTACTTTGATGTTAGCTACATGCGTACCTGGTTGGAAGAGGGAGAGTTGTAGTTGCTACAACTGCGGCGAGATAGGACATCTGATGGATTCATGCCCACATCCGAGGAGAGATAGGAATCTTGGATGGAGAGGCGGTTGTGGACGGGGAGGTAACCACTGTTGGGGTGGCAGGAGAAGTGGAGCTTGATGTGGTGGACGGGGAGGTTATTGTACACACATGATTGTGTATGCGGATGATGATGAGTTTGGATGAGTAGGAGAAGGTTCGCCCGCTGCCGTGATACGTCTGGTAATGTGGATCTTCACACGCGAGGTATGTATGACATTTTTGTACTTACACTTGGTCCAACCAATAGCCTCCCCAGGTTAGATTTGCGACTCTGGGGAAAATATATACGTGGAAGTTACTACTAGGGAGTTCAATTCCTATCTTCTCCTGGAAGTACGTCCAGTGTTAATACCACAGATGGCACCACTCGACCAGTGGTCGGTATGCGTACAATACAATGCACAAACAAACTTACATTGTCCAAAGTTTTGCATGTCCCCTCATTTCCTATAAACTTTTTGTCTATTAGTGCATCTATTCTTGTGTTAAACTGTAAAGTTATTTTTGATATCCAACAAACGATCTTCCAGGAGAAGGGGTCTGGGAAGGTACTTGAAAGTGGGACATGGCATGACAAACTATGCTACATGGGTAAGAATGGGAAGGAATTAGCTCTTTTAGTGATAGCATAACAGTTTGAATAGGAAAAGATGGCCCAACTGATGTTGTTTCATAGGCAATTTAGACTTCCATCACTTATTTTGAATTAGTACTCACTGCATGAGGTATTAATAGGCACCCGAGGAGATTGTATAGAGTTAAGGCCATTTGGTTGTGTGTGTTTTGTGCAGAATAATTGGCCTGGTATTGAAAAATTAGATCAAAGAGCCGTCAAGTGTGTATTTATAGGATACTCAGTTACCCAAAAATGTTATTGTTGTTGGATCCTAGTTGAGAAACGACCAAATATAAGTAAAGATGTTACCTTTTGTGAGTAGGATCCATACTTTCTATGAAATACATCCTCTACTTTTGAGGACTCGCTAACTAGTGTACGATAAGAGGGGGAGAATATCATAACCATTGGAGATGTAGGACGAGAGGGGGAGAGGAGTATTGTTGGAGATGAGTCATGGATAGCCACTGTGGGGGAGATCGTGTGTCTCTCTCCCCCATGGGATATAGGTGCAGAGCCGGGGAGTGATGGATAAGTGAGTGACAAAGAGACTCTAGAGTTATATCATAGGTACATGAGAAGACATTCCCTTGTTCCATCTTCTAGTACTTTTCCAACCTCGACTTTGGAGACACATGTGCCACTGCCCATCACAAATCATCCAGCTATCCCAGGTGCCATTATTACTTTCCTTCCTCTTCCTCTCCCTAACGCCAGCCGATAAAGTGGACCACTCATGTCAACGCAGTGGTTCCACCGGATCGGTATGGTTTCCCTCAGGATATTGTCGATCATATTTCTTACTCTCACATATCACCTAGTCATGGACATTTATTGCATCTTTGGACAGTGTTTTGTGCCTAAGTATTGGCAGGATACAACGAAGGACCAAAGGTGTAGGGCTACCATGATAGAGGAGTTGGAGGCTTTGACAAAAAATGGAACATGGGTACTTGTACCACTGCCACACGAGAAGAAAACTATAGGATGCAAATGAGTGTTCAGTGTGAAGCAAAATCCTGAAGGAAAGGTATAGAGGTACAAGGCGCGACTGGAGGCCAAGGGGTACAGTCAGACGTATGACATTGATTATGATGAGACCTTTGTACTAGTCATCAAGATGAATACAGTTAGGATCTTAGTCTCCATAGCAACAAACAATAGATGCTCGACGTGAAGAATGCATTTCTTCATGGTGACTTACTGAAGGAGGTGTACATGGTGATCCCTTCTGGATTTGGCACTGATCAGACAGAGAGGAAAGTTTGCAGGCTTAAAAAATCCTTATATGATCTGAAACAATCTCCTATATCTTGGTTCGACAGATTCAAGAAGGCTATGGTGGGCATGGGTTATCAATAGACCAATGCTGATCATACTTTCTTTCTGAGACATACTGAAGATCATATCACAATGTTGGTTGTTTATGTGTCTCATATGATCATTATAGGAGATTATGAAAGGGAGATAGCAGAGCTGAAGGTCAGATTGGGCAAAGAATTTGATGTAAATGATTTGGGAGGGATGACATATTTTTTTGGGATTGAAGTATTTCGAGGACCAGAGGGGATAGTGCTATCACAAAGGAAGTATGTCTTGGATCTACTCATGGAGACAAGCATGCTTGGTTGAAAGCCTACTAGGGTGCCTATCGAGCATAAAGTAAATCTAAGTGTTGATGCTAGTGAGCCCGTGGATAGAGAAAGGTATCAAACATTGGTTGGACGACTGATATACTTGAGCTATACCCAACATAATATCATATTTACTGTGAGTGTGGTGAGCAGGTATATGCATGACCCAAGAAAGGATCACATGGATGCGGTGTACCTGATCCTGAGATATTTGAAAATTGCTCCGGGAAAAGGATTGATCTTTAAGAAGAATGGGCATATGGGCTTTGAGGGATTTGTGATTTAGATTGGGCTAGCTGTGTTGATGACAGGAAGTCCACATCTTGATATTGCATGTTTGTAGGAGGCAATCTGGTATCCTTGATGAGTAAGAAGCAATCAGTCGTTGCTAATTCTACTACTGAAGCAGAGTACACAGCCATGGCCTTGAGTGTTTCCAAGATGATGTGGTTAAGGTCTTTGCTGGAAGAATTGAAGATGAGGAAGCACATATGCAGTTGAGGTGCGACAACAAGTCAGCTATTATCATTGCCAAAAACCCGGTCTAACATGACAGAACCAAGCATATGGAGATTGTCAGGTTTTCATCAAAGAGAAGCTGACCAGTGGGCTTCTGGAGCTAAGACATATGGATACTAAGGATCAGAGTTCTGACTGTCTTACCAAGGACCTTAGTACGCTATATTTGGATAGATTTTGTAACAAGATGAGCTTGATCGATATGTTTCGCCCATCTTGAGGGGGAGTATTCAATAATGTGTGGATTATGTTTGCATTCGTGTGATTGCATTCACATTCATATTATTCTTTTCATACATGCACGTCCACAATGGATTTATGCCTATTTTTAGGCGTGAAGTTTCTTTAGTTAAATATCAAGCTAGTAAGTTTCAAATATAACTTCACTTGGATAAAGATTTAAAGCAAATGACTCACCACTTAGTGCATCTTGGAAAGTAAATTTCTCATCGTAGCTTTTAGATTGGTTGCTTAGTTGTCCACTAGATTCCCTCTTTTAGTTGCTCATTTCTCTAGAGTAATAGTCTTCGTATGTGATATGCAAGCAATCATCTCTCGAATCTCATACCCAAAAATACATAAAGGGCTATATCATGCCTTAAAATATGGGTTTAGCTCATGCTTCTTTTTTTAGTAAAGGCCAGATTTTATAAAACAAAATATTTACAGTGTACCAAAGAAAGCAAAAAACTCCCTAGTAAACAACTGTTATCAAGGTTGTCTTTTCAGTGGCCAAACATATATTGGCGAACTCCAACAGATTTAGCTCTCTATAAGGCTAGCCTCTGCTCATTAACATCCTAATGTAGTGGCCACTACAGTGAAAGTGAATACCATTATACAAGAATCTTCATATTATCACTTCATGTGTTCTTGCTTTCAGCATGGATCTCTTCACACAAAGCAAGAGTCTTTGTGTTAACACTTCTTGCGTTCATGCTTGCAACATGGATCTCATCAAATTGTCTTAATGGTATCACTTTCACTTTCTAGCTTGCTTTCATGCTTGCTAGACAATGGATAATAGTAATTGTTCTTGCTGATGTCCAATCACATTTTGGCACCATTTTGGGAGCTATGTTCTCACATGAGTAGTGTGCTTACTGGGGAATAACTTCTCCCAACGTTACCTAACCTGTAGCAATGAAACAAGGTGAAATATAGTGCCCCAATTCTCATGTTCAGAGGCAGAGTGAAGAGAAACTTCATATTAAACATATTACCAGCTATTGAAATATGTTCAATCATAACTGCCCACATTGATGAATCTAACCTGTACCATTAAACAAATGATCAAATGCAATAATATCAGTTATAATATATTGGCATAATTTCCTTCCGGTCCGAGTTGCTCTTTTATCAATGCTTGATAGTGTCAGTATTTTGTATTCCAGCCTCCTCTTACAGGAACACTTTAATGATCTTGATTCTCATTTACAGTGTGTGGGGCTTTAGGGATAGACTTCTCATAATGGTACCTAACTTGTACCGAAACAAAAACAAGTGAAGTAAAGAGCATCAAATTCCATGTTCAGGTTAGGGAACAGAGAAAAACTCCCTAGTAAGTATGTTGTCCGAGATTGATATATCTCAGGAAAATTGGATTTAATCTCTGCTGCAATTAGTAAACAAGACAATCAAATGCAGCATTATAATTTAGTGTACTGTCAGATTTATTCTTGCAGCCATACATGTTCAATCGTAGCTTAAGAATGCCATTCGTTGGGCAAAACATCCTGCCACCATTTGGGGTGAAAGGCTAGCATTCCAGTATCAGTTATATATGTTTGTGCATACAGTCCAGAGGGTTTATCAGCCAATCAACAAAGGTGAAGGGGAATTTAGTGGGAGCAATCTTAACTTTTAACCATAACCAGACATCACGTTGTATAGATTGTACCATCCAGTCTATGTTAATGTCCTTGGCCTGGAAGTGTACTTTATTCCTGGTTTTCCATAAGCACCATACCGTGGCTAACCACAAAGCTTTACATAAGTTCTCATTCACTCCTCTTGGTTTGATATCTAAGAAGCACCCTAAAGATGGGGCTGCCTGCAGAACAGTCCGCTCATCAAGAGTCCGCCATGAAGTTAGTTTTTGCTAGATTTGCAGTGATATGCTACATTTAAAAAATAGGTGGATAGTAGATTCATTTTCAGAATCTGATAAACATAATGTGCGTAAGGATACCTCTTATGGGATGATTCTTCTATGTTGTAAAGATTCCTTCACTGGTATTGCTCCCTGCATCATTTTTCAAGCAAATATGTCCACTTTCAGGGAGATATTTTGTTCCAGACCAATGTTAGGTTTGTTGTTTCCTCTTCTGACTATGACTGTTTGAGGGAGATGATGTGCTGATAAGTGGCTTGGACCGTATAATTTTCTGTCTCATTACCTTGAGCATATATTTATTCGGGCCTAGATCATCCAGATAGATATGCTGCAGGGCATGAGTCAGACTATTTAGATCCAGTAGTTCTGTGTTATTGAGGTTTCTCCTCCATGACCATGACCATTGCAAAGTGGATTGAGTCCAGTAGCCCATTTCTGCCACATAACAGTTTTGTTGTGAAGACGCCCTGAATAAACTGCTGAAGCTTTCTAAAAATGGCTTCTCAGAGAACCATTTGTCCAGCCAGAATTTTATCCTGAGGCCATTTCCAAGCTTTGTGAAAATATTTCGTTGAAAAACAGAACTAGCAGCAACTTTTTGTATACTTTTCGACCAAGGAGATGGTTGTGAAGATCTGATGTGAGGATTAGTAGGGATATGCACTGGTGTTATAAGATCTTGTAGACCTCACTGGAAGTCCCAAATATTTAAAGGGAATTATTAAGCACCGGTTGCCATCTAGATTTTTTTCTTGCTTGGGACCCCACTGGAAGTCCCAAATATTTGAAGGGAATTGTGCCTACCTTACGACTGAGATAGGCTGACATTTCTTGAGTAGTTGCTTCTGGTATGTTTAGGCCATGTAAACTGCTTTTACTGAAATATATGCGCAACCCTGGCATCAACTCAAAGTTCTGCAATATGGATTTGATTACTCTTATATTTCTCCATGAGGCTTCACCAAATATCAAGGTATCATCCGCAAATTGCAAGTGAGTCATTGGAATGGATTCTTTACCAATCTGAATCCCACTGAACAGATTGTAGGATGCTGCCTTTCTGATCTGTCTAGACAATCCTTCAGCTGCTAGGAGATATAAGAAGGGAGATAAGGGGTCACCTTGTCTTTATTCTCTTTCAGGTTTAAGCCTACTGAATTTCAAGGGACTTTTTCCACTACCACAAAATTCTCTTTCAGATTATGGTTGGATAATAATTTTTACTCGATGCATCTAGGATGAGTAGGCCAATCTAGGGGGTTACTATGCATATGGAACAAGCTAAAATTTCATAGCACTTCAGTTAGGCTATCTTAACATTATCGTGAGCCCTGTAAATCTCACACATATCCTCATCTTGGAAGACTCAGAAGTTGACCTGGACAATCTTATATGCAATGACAGTACTTGGCTTCTAAACTGGCTGGATGATGTTTATGCATGGTCCCCAGAGGAAGAACAGATAGAAGAACCCATTTGTATTCAAGTGTTTGGCCTACCCCTACATTTTTGGACTAATCCTATCATGAAGAAGACAAGGAATGCAATTGGCTCAAGTGTAAAGATTGATGAATGCTATCTCAAGCATCTATACTTAGAAGCTATCCAACTGTTGATCAAACTGAAACCAGGAGAAACCTTACAGTTTAACTATCTCTCTCTATTTCAGATAAAATTTAAAGTTTAACTATCAAACAATTATGGCCTAATCACTTCTGCTTATCCTCTTCTTGGTAGGACTTTGTGTACTCTAAAAAGGAGCCTTTCAATCATGTTTCGGTGAAGGTACTTCTTCCACTGAGTTGGACTCAATATCAGCAGCTGACTTTGCACATGAAGATCTCACAGACTTGAATATTATAAAGAAAAGTAAGGATGATGTAGAAAAGGAAGCTGGTTCTATGTGCAAATGGAATCCCTAGACTATACCATAGTGGCCCACATCAAAACCCATCTCATCAAAGTCAAGAAGAGCCCCTTCCCCTGAAAAGAGCATCGTGGTGGCAACCTCCATGGATAAGGAGTATAGAATTTATTCTAATCAATTAAGTCAGGAGAAATCAGAGGAGGTCCACAAGGAGGGAGATGATTGTATCTCTCTATATTATTCTGCAAAGAAGAACAAGGAGGTTTTTTTATACATCTTCACAAGTTATGGGAACAAACTCAAAAGAAGTCCCTTATCGAGCTTAGGATCAAGAACCCCAGATTACCATTGAGGCATTACAAAAGACTAGAGATGAACAGGTTTCATGCCAAAATTGTTGTTCGGAGTGTATCCTTGACAAGGATATGCATAAGGATATTTCTCCTTCTGCCTCAAGATTAGAGGATCCTCTGATTACTTATCCTATCCCAGACACTCAGAGTATCTCAGATGCGGCTCACACTATAGGAAACTCTGGTATCCCAGATATGACGCTGACTAGCAGCAAAGGGAAAATGCAAGCAATGCCTCACTCAGACCAAGAGTTGATCAAAAACTTGGAATCACCAAGCAAAGTTCTCCTATCAGAGGTTGATTTCCCTTTTATCAGTCATGTTACCCCATCACAAGTTCAAAAGGGCCCAACAGTATATTTACAATCTTGTTCAAGCATAGGTGCTCAAAAAAGACCAACGACAAGAAGTAGAACAAGAAAAGAAGCTCTGTTAAAGGCTCAAACAGACTGCTCAAATATTATCACTTGGTTGGATCAAATATCCACATACTCATCTCCAGAGATAAGTTATTCAAACTTTCTGAGAATCAACAAGGCAAGGAGGCAGAGTATATTATGGATATTGGTCATAAACTGGGGGTAACTTTTAGTCCTAATGAGGCTGCCACTCGCCAACATTTAACACATTTGACTTCTATCAATATGAGATCACAGACTACTAAAACACTTGTTATTCACAAGTAAGGGAATGGGAAATTTTTTCAATGACACTCATCACGTACAACGTACGGGGACTTGGCAGTCCAAGGAGCAAAAAGAGGGTGAAAAAATAATTTTTGGCAGAAAAACCATTTTTTGTTCGTCTACTAGAAACGAAATTGGATAGCATTGAAAGGAGATTAGTATCTTTTTATGGTATGATGAAGATTTTGATTGGATATATCAAGAAGCACATGGAAGATCTGGAGGGTACTATCTATATGGAACAATAACAAATTAAAAAGACATCACATATGTTCAGAGGAAGGTGTGTTTGGGGTAAAAAGTTATTGGAATAATGATGATATTTACTCAAATATGCTAAATATATATGGTCCCTTAGATTTGGCAGCCAAGCTATCACAATGGAAATCAATCCAGGCACTACACTTTTTCAAAGGAAGAACAAAAATGGTAGTTAATGAGAGACTTCAATGCTATTCTACACAGTAGTGAGAGAAAAGGACGAGCACATAGGCCAAATGACCAAGAAATCGGGGCATTCAACACTTATGTTTCCTCTCTTAGTATGATTGATCACAAAATGTAGAAAAGGTAGTTTACTTGGTACTTAAAATCCTTGAAAGCTATGAGTCGGTTGGATAGATTTTTAGTGAACAATCTTTGGCTAGAAAATGAAAGCAATTGGATACAAATAGGTTTCCAAAGGGATGATTCAGATCATTGTCCTGTTAGTCTCTACAATATAAAAAATTGGGGTCCTAAGCCATTGAAAGTTTGTGATTGGTGGCTGGAAGAGAAATCCTTCACGGATATGATTGAGCAGACCTGGAATTTTAAGGCTCCAGAGGGATTTGCTAGCATCAGGAATAAAACAAAAATTGACAGCCTAGCTTATTAAAAATCAAGGACCACTTGGCTGCAACAAGGGGACGTTAATAGCAAATACTTTCATCAATCCATTCAGAGAAACAGAAGAAGAAACAATATTTTGGGTATCTAGCAAAATAATGTGTGGTTTGAAGAGCCTGAGCATATCAAGGAAATTTGTGTGCAGCACTATAAAGAAAGATACAAAGAAACACCCTGGACGAGACCACATCTTTAATATGCAAATTAAGATTATTACATCAGCTGAACAAAGACACCTCATAGAACCCTTCTCTGAAAAAGAAATCCCAGGAGCCATCTCATGGTGTGGAAGTTCTAAGAGTCCGGGTCCAGGTGGGAATTCTATAGGAACTCTAAATTGTCCAGAGGTTGCAATACTGCTCATATATCTCTACTGGCTAAAACTCCTGCCCCTCTAAGATGTGAGGATTATAGACCAATCACACTGATAAGCTTCATGCCTGAAATTATTACAAATGTGCTGGCGACCAGACTAGCCTCCTGCATGGATGGTCTCATCTCTTAAAATCAAATGGCATTTATTCTAGGAAGGAGGCTTCTTGATGGAATCTTGATAGCTAATGAATTGATGAGGCAAAGAAGAAGAAACTGGAAACTCTATTTCTGAAAGTTGATTTCGAGAAAGCTTTTGACACGGTGAGATGAGATTACCTACAGGAAATTCAGGATCTAATGGGCTTCCCTAGAATTTGGTCTAGCTGGATTAGAGAGCTTCTTGAATCTGCAACCACTTCGGTCTTCATCAATGAAAGTCCATCTAGAGAGTTCACTCCAAGGAGAGGTCTAAGATAAGGCAATCCTCTATCCCCTTTGTTACATACCATTGTTGCTGAAGGCTTGTCATACATGACAAACAAAGTTGTTTCTTTAAATATTATTAGTGGATTCCAACTGGGGGAAAGGAGGCTGAAAATTTCACACTTACACTTCGCAGATGGCACACTCTTATTTGGGGAAGTATCTTGGAGCACCGTGCAAAATTTCAGAGCTATACTCTTGAACTTTGAAATGGTTTTTGGTCTCAAAATAAATTTCAACCAGAGCAGTCTTACGGGTATTAATATCCAGGACAACACAATTAGTGAAATGTCCTCCTATCTAGACCGCAGACAAGGTTCTTTACCTTTTAAATACCTTGGTTTGCCATTAGGAGTTAGTGGAAAGCAAATTTCAACATGGAAACCGGTTATGGACAAATATTTTGCAACTCTTGAAGCTTGGGAACACAAATATTTTTCAGCTGGAGCGAAAATCACGCTGGTCAACTTAGTTTTGGCATCCTTACCCTCTCATTATCTTGGTTACTTCAAGGCCCCTGCAGCAATCATCAAGAAACTAAATTTGATGCAACTTAAGTTCTTCTAGAATAACTCAGCTGAGGAGAAAGGGATTTGTTGGACTTCTTGGGAGAAAGTAATTACTCCTCTTGAGAAAGGTGGGTTAGGCATTAGATGTCTAAAAACATCAAACCTAGCCATGCTAGGCAAATGGTATGCTAGGATCCTCCAAGGTAATGAAAGTCTTGCCTTACAGGTGTTACAAGCTAAATATGGGCCAATGTTGTTAGGAGAATTTTCTGGTTTCACCACAGCAAAAAGTTATCGGAGAAGATCTCAGTCCTCACCATAGTGGAAGAACATCCAAAAAATAGCAGGTTCAACTCAATTCCAGCAGCTAACTAAGCCCAGGGTGGGAAATGGGAATAAAATTCATTTCTGGCTGGATAAGTAAATCAATGAAAGAACATTGGCTGACTCTTTTAATAGACTATTCAAACTCTCCAGCAATTTAGGTAGTAAGGTGTCCGAGATGGGCATTTGGGATGACAATATCTGGCACTAGAACCTCACTTGGAAAAGAAAACCAAGGGATTTCTCTACAGGGTGTATTTATTGACAGAACACACTAGGATCAATACATTTTCAATGATAATTGCAATGGACTCTATATGGTTAATGCAGCATATCTAGCCAGGAATAGCACAAGGCCTCCTTATTCAGAGGAAGAGATATCAAGTCTCAATATTATTTGGAACAAGATAACTCGAAGAAAAGTAGAGATCTTTACTTGGAAACTCATCCAAGGAGCCCTGCCAGTACACGAGGAACTGAAGAGAAGGAACATAATCGATCAAGAAACTCATTTTCATTGTCCTCTATGTCATTCATACTTGAAGCAAGAATCTATTATGCATCTATTTTCTAAATGTGTGTTTATAAGGCAGGTCTGGAGTTCTCTAAGTGCTTGGCATATGTCATCTTCTCAAGTGTGACTTCTCAACACATATCCTCCCCCTTCTGGCTTTTCTTGGAATGGAAACCAGGAGGCATAAAAATGGATGCTTGGAAAAGCATTTGAATGGTACTTGTCTAGACTATTTGGAAGACTCGAAACAAGGCTCAATTCCTTTCTCAAACTGCTAGTGGGAAAGAAGCAGTGGAGATGATTCAACAAACCATCTTGTAGTGGATACGAGCTAAAAGGTCTACAGGTTTATTTCCATTCTCCTACTTAGACTGGCTGAAAAATCTGTTAGGTTGTATTATGTTTCATTCATAAGGTGAGGGAGGAAAATAAACATCCAGGTTTTTGAAAAGGACATTATATTGCTATATGATGACTGCTAGGTTCATTTTGGTACTCTGTATTGCAGGAAATGTTTTTTCCTCATATATGATTATGCTTTATTCTCCCTGAATTATCTATGGTATTTCTTGCTTTCCATTGCAACTGACCTTTTGTAGGATAAGTCATTCGGCATCTGGACATGAGAATGTAGTGAACTGCCCTACTCGAGGCACAACAAAGAATTGCTTCTCCATACTCAGGCGTACCTCCACTTTTACGTCTGCCAAGATCAAGTTGTCCAGATGGATCAAGGCTGTTAAGTAGCCATAAGGGCGCATGATCTAGGATAGGTTGGGTATGATACAGGAGGTCAATGGTCAGTGCACATACTGAGGCATGGTGATCTGATGTACATGTCTTCTATGTTTGATGCCAATAAGAATCAGGCTATGTATGTAAGTTACCAAGTGATTTTTTAAACCTGCACTAGCTCATTATTTGTTTCTTTCAGCAAGGTACAGGGTAGGGCTTGGAGGTTTCGTTTCTTCCATACCTGAGGGGCAACAGTATCATGTAATCACCGGAGCTGTAACCTTGAAGTATTGCCTAGATCAAAGGTTTGGAAACAATGCATGCTAAAATCTTTAATAGGTTAACTATTTTTCTTACTTCTCCTCGGTACAGGGTAGGTTCAAGACATGTTGAGGCAACATTGAAAGCTCCGCTTTTATTCCATCACTCCATATGATTCCAATGTTAATCTAATGAGACATGGGTCACGGTCATGAAACCATACTCTCTCACTAGATCCACTGTCTAGCATAAAGCTGGGCAAGCTAGCATTACACTGCCAGTCTACATTTCACAAGGATGAAGATTTCTTGTGCAACCAACACAATTAGCCGTATGCTGTCTTTCATGAGAAATGTAACTGTTATGTCCAAGAAGTCAACTAAATCAGGTGAAGCAAAACAATCTTACTGGCCTACAAGATGGCCCTCCTCTTGTCTGCCATGAAAATGTTGCTCTATGAGCTTGTTCATATCACAGGAGTACCAAATCCCAAACTATCAATGAGCACCACATTGATGCATATCACGCTGCTGTTTACACTGCTACAAATTTAAAGCTACGTATTGGTTGGGTTGGTTCTGAGACTCCTATCTGATCAGATTATGACTTATCATTCACTACAAGGATAGCTCATCGAACCTAATTGAGTTGTGTAACAATATCCCCGAAAAAGGGAATTGATAAGTTGACAGTCAGAACATTAGGTTCAATGAAGAGCGGATGACGGTGATGATCTGAATGCTAAGATGCCTCATGATCTACTATGACGCTAGGTGAGCCGTGTACCATATCACCCTTAACTATATATGATAGGGAATATGAGGTGAAGATAAGGATCGCAGTCCTACTTCATATAGATGCGTAGCTCTTAACTGTGCAAGAGTACTGGTGATATATGTTCTTGTCATTTCTGTAAACTCTGTAAATATTTTTGACTTTTCTAAAAAAAAAAAACAGTTGCAAAGGCTACAAGGAAACTTGCAACATCATCATTTGACATCAGATGATCTAATCACTCAAGTAACCTTGACTGCAAAGAACAATCAAAACCTTCAAGATTTGGTGGCACAATTGGCCACCGCATCAGAAGAATTTATGCAAGAAGCAAAGGCTAACTTCAAAAATCAAATAGTAGCTATAAGGAATTTGGAAGCCTAGTTGGGGCAATTATCAAAGCAGTTAGCCGAAAGACTCCCTGAAACATTGTCAAGCAACACTGAATCCTAAGGAGCAGTGCCAAGCTATAACCCTGAGAAGAGGGAAAGAGTTAGAAATCCTGTCCAAGGATACCACACCAACAAAAAAAGAAGAGGCCACAAAGTCCGAAGAAAGCATACCTCAAAAAAGTGGAAGAACATAAACCACCAGTTCCATACCATAAAGATTAAAACAAAGAAAACTGGACAAGCAGTTCCAAAAGTTTCTATATATTTTTAAGAAACTGCATATTAACATTCAATTTGCAAAAGCTTTAGAACATATGACATGCAACGTAAAGTTCATAATGGATATTTTATCGAACAATAGGACATTTGGAGATTATAATATTGTGACATTCATAAAGGAGTGCAGAGCCATCCTCCAAAAAACATTGCCACCAAATATCAAAGATCCAAGGAGTTTTACTATCCCTTGCTCTTTTGGAAATGCTACATTTGCTAGAGCTTTATGTAATCTAGGTGCAAGCATTAATCTTATGCCTCTATATATTTTCAGAAGCTGGAATTAGGTGAAGCCAAGCCCACCACAATCTCCCTACATTTGGCTGATAGATCCATCTAACACCCAAGAGGAATCATTGAGGATGTTCTTATCAAAGTGATAAATTTATCTTTCTAGTTGATTTCATTATTCTAGATATGGAGGAAGATAAAGAAAACCCAATTATTCTGGAAAGGCAATTTCTAGCAACAGGAGGTGCACTCATTGATGTCCAAAGAGGAAAGTTGATTCTTAGAGTTCAAGGGGAAGAAGTTAAATTTAATGTGTTTCGTAAAATGAAACAACATGATCACAGGGAAGATTGCTTGAGTGTTGAGGCTTATGAACAATTCAGCCAGCCTGACTATGCATACCACCGAAGTGATCTGGAAAATTGTTTAGTCAGTTCTACCTACTTATTCTAGAAGATCCAAGAGTTAAAGAATACACCAACTGGTTGGATGCTAATGAAGGTCAGGGAAAAGCTTATTCTGAAAATTTGGGAGAACGCCCTGCGTCTCAGAGCACTTCAGTCAAACAACCACCTATTTTGGAACTCAAACCATTGCCCACAAATTTAAAGTATGCATTCTTGGGCACTAATGAAACCTTGTTAGTGATCATTTCAAGTTCTCTTTCACTTTAACAAGAAGGTAGTCTACTGCGTGTGCTCATGGATCACAAGTGTGGCATAGGCTGGACCTTGACAGATATAAAAGGAATTAGTTCATTTGTGTGCATGCACCAAATATTCTTACAAGAAAGAAGCAAAACAGTCATGCTTCGCAAAGAACACTGAACCCAATTATGAGAGATTTAGTTAGGAAAGAGATCTTGAAATGGTTGGATGATGGAGTTGTGTACCCTATCTTGGACAGCAACTGGATCAATCCAGTACAGTACAATCCAAAGAAAGGAAGGATGACAGTGGAGGTTAAAGATCAGAATGAACTTATTCACTTACGGGCAATCACTGGATGGAGCATCTGTATGGATTACAAAGCACTGAACAATGCCACGATAAAGGATCATTACCCCCTTATTTATTGATAAGACGTTAGATCGGTTAGCAGGCCATAAGTACTATTGTTATCTAGATGGCTACTTGATGAGGTACATACGCGGTGCACTTTTGGTACAAGTGTACACATAACACAAGTAATACGGTGATGAGAAGAGTATCGATCCATAGGGATTGACATGATAATCACCAACATTCAGTGGGTTATATTCAATTTGGACTAAACAACAAAGGGGTTAAGAACAACCTTACTCACACAACTCACAACGTACCCAGTATATTACCAACTAAGTTGATGTCTGCGGGGTCAGATGTACGCGGCCTTACCCATATAATTATACAAAGAGGCTATTTTTGTTGCGACCCAATATGAATTACGTCATTTGATGTATTGAGTTCCAACAACTTCACTAAATAGAAACACTAGAATTAATATAGCCATTTTGTTCTAGTCCATTATTAGCACAAAGCTAAAAGAATTATCATTGATGACTCTTCCAGCTCTATTTGCAATGGACAACCTACAAACTGAAAATAAGAAAAGACAAATAAATAAAGCTGAAAACAGGGTACACATGTGTATGATACTTGGATAGAAGATTTAGGGCTAGTGACTTCACCATCTAGTGAATTTAGAAGGTTTCTTTCTAAGTTTACTCTTCAGATTTGTTGTGTTTTATCTACCGGATTTTCTTCTCCTAGTCACTTGTCTCTCTAGAGCTGCAAGCAACCTTCTACGATATATAAGCATCCTTCTCTTGAAGTCACACTTGAATACACCAAAGGTTTTGAGTTTAGGAAATCCACACATGGTAGCAATAACCCCATAGCTACTCTCTACTTACGGTAATTACTGTTGGTTTTACCATTTCTAGTATGGTTTGTGCCTCTCGACCTCCCACCATACTTAGTGAACTTGCAAGTGTATAAACGCAAGTTTGGAAAATCACAAGAGAACCAAATAGACACAATAGCATTTCCAAAGAACTAAATATTAGAAATTCACTATTAAATTAACAAGGTTTACATTGTTCTTATAGACAAGAGTTGTAGCCCATTATTTGGGACATTCAATGTCCTCAACTACATTTAAAAGAGTGTCTACATCAATACCCCAAAATAAGGTTCGTTCCATACACAAAAGATACATGAAAGTTAAGTCCAAATAGGCAAAAAAAAACTTGAATGATGAGAAATGTGTGCACTATCCTGCCACCCTACTGCTCCTTCTTCATCTACAAGTTTTGCTGCCTTGTGCCCCAGATCTTGGAATGATTCTGCCCATAATGGTTTGATGGGAACAATTGGTACGTGATTCTATGGGGAGACATCTCGGAATTGTTCTCCTTCAGAGATATGGAAAGAATTAATCAACAGTTCAAGGGGAGATGTTCCCATAATGGAAAATGTTCCCAGTGTTCCAACCCCTGCAGAATCCAAAAACTCCAGACTGGGATCCCTCTAGAATGAGATCTATTTTGTTGTCTCTTGAAAGATATGCAGGAAATTAGCTTCCTCGAGAAGCTTGCGAGAGATATCGTCTTCATAAGGAAGCTTTGACTTTAGTTAGCTTCCTTCAAAATCTTTGACAAGATATTTTCCCGTGTGTGAGTAAGAGCAGAATGGTCATTCCACACTTTGCTCTATAGTTTCCCGCCAAAAAATATATGTGGCATCCGAATTGGGTATGCGACTTGAATATCTGGGTCAATGACCCTTGAAACCAGAATCTTATATTGTATGGGGCTTTTAGGGTCTTTTCCTTCCTTTTCTCCCAAAGGGCATTTAGTGACATGAAGTTACAAAAGGAAGAGAAATGGGCAATAAAAGTGTGTATCCTATCAATATTTAGTCAAATTATATTGAAATAGTCAACATAAAATAGGTATAAAATGGACTAATCACTACCTAGATACAACCAGACTTGAAATAGTCTACATAAAATAGATATAAAATGGACTCATCACTATTCAATTTGGGCTCATCATTTCAAAAGCAATGAGAGAATTTGGAAGCATATACTATGATGGGGTACCTCAAAACGTTGTTCAGGATTAATCTGAGATTGAGAGGTATGATCTAACTAAAGAGTTGTTTAGAGCCGATATGAAAGAGGGCTCTTCTATGGCTACCCATGGCGTAATGATGCTAGGTCTCATCAAAAGGGTAAAGGACATTGGGACTAACATAGAAGAGAACCGTTATTGAAATTTAATTTTATAATCTATTCCGCCGAGTAACAAGCAATTCATCATCAACTTTAAAATGAATAAGATTCAAGAACCTTTGGGCGAGTTGGTGAATATGCTTAAACTCACTGCGAATGAGTTACAAAAGGGTAAGGGTGCCATCTTGCTCGCGACCTCAAAAAAAGGAAAAAAGTTGACCAAAGCCAAGCTTAAGAAGCAAAAGGGCAAGAAACGCACAGTGAAAGCAACGCTGGAGTCAAGAAAGACAAGAAACCTAGGAAAGGCAATTGTTTCCACTGTGGCAAGACTGGCCAGGGGAGATGCAATTGCAAAGATTATCTTGAATCTTTGAAGAAGTTTAAGGAAGCATCTTCATCAGGTATCACATGATTGATGTATTTTCAATATTTGCTTCTAATGTTTGGATATTTGATACCGGATCCCTTGTTCACATTTGTATGAAGGGATTGAAGCGAAGTAGATTGATGACAAAAGGAGAAGTAGATCTTCACGTTAGAACATGAGCAAGAGCCATGTCTCCAACAGTGGGGACCTACTATCTTAATTTTCTCAATGGGCTTGTACTAGAACTATATAACTGTTATTATGCTTCAGTACTTATAAAAAATCTTGTATCTATTTCACATTAGACACTGAAGGGTATTCTTTTTTGCAACAATACAATAGTTGTACTTTTTTGAAAAATGGAATTAGATAATTGGTAGCCCCTAGTATTAATAGTCATTATGTTTTTAATATAGATGAACCAATACTTAGTGTAGATACAAGCACAAAACACATAAATTCTTCCTACCTATGATACTATGGACTTAGTCATGTAGGCAAAGACTGCAGTTCCATGATGTGCCAAAGCGGCCTCTT
>JAOWBN010034930.1:0-10160 GCA_028565015.1 Pinguicula moranensis | reverse complement strand
GTTTGAAAAAGGCCGAGTTTGCCGTAAGTTCTCCCTGCCCGGAGCGTAAACCCCCGGGCAGGTGTGTAACACGACACGGATACCAAACGGATGGAAAATGGGGTATACGACAGAAAATCTCGACTAAACCCGGTGTATGCCGGACGCCAAACGGGGCCTTAGGGTTTGGAGAATATTCATGCTACTGCTACACGAAAAAAGCCAAGTATTAAAGGTAAGTTTCAAATATGAAATACAGATTAAACTAGTTATTAGAAAGAAGTGGAGATTGATACGAAAACCATTAATAAAACGGTCTAAGAGTATATTTTGTACCTATAATTTTTTTTTACTTATTCTTCTGCTTATCACGTTTTAATTTTGTTTATCACGGGTGGCTACATGGATAATAATCTTGAATTTACCTCTAATGGAAGGGCCAAATAGACACTAGGAAGCTTTGCTGCTTTGCTGCTTTGCATTTCAGTTTATCAGCAAAATTAGCCAGAGTTGCACCTCTAAGATGTTTACTAATTTCCTATTAGGCAGGCTACTCTTGTGAAAATTCACTTTAAGACCAGACATCTTGTCAAAGCACATCAGGATAGCCTTGATTGGTGCAAGTTCAAGTTTTTTGCAGCTATAAAAAAAAGATAGGACGATAAAGGATCCCCTCTCTTGAGCCTTTTTACACAACTTTTAAGGGAGATCCACTAACTAATATTGCAGCAGATGCTTTGGTGATACACTCTGTAATCCAATCAATACACTTTTGAGAACATGCTATGCATCATATTTAATAGAATAGCATACTCATTATATTTTCAAGATATAATATGAAAATCATATGTATGTTGTATTGCCATTATAATTATATAAATAAGTCATTTCTATTACGATCCAATATATATTAGGTCTTTTGATATATTAATTTTCAAACTCTACTAGAAGTATTGAAATTTAATAATCATTTTGATCTAATCCTTTATTAAAATAACGATAGAAAAAATTATCACACCTCTATTTACAATGCATCATTCTTAATAGATAATGCTAATTCACTGAGCCAAAAACTTTTTGAAAGTCAATCTTGAGATTTTTTGTCATTCTTGAGAATGGTCATTGGGAATCTCGTCTTCTTAGCTAGCTCAATTGCTTCATTAGCACACACACCACTGATTCTCCTATAAATCTGCCTCTTTTGAATCCAATTTGATCATCCGAGATAACTTTAGATAGAACTGTACTTAATCTCTGAGACAGTAGCTTTGAGATGATCTTGTAGGCACTGCTGATTAGTGAAACAGGCCTATAATCCTCAGGGTGTACTGGATTACCAACTTTTGCTTGGAGAGTGATATAAGATGTACAAAATCCATTTGGCATTTTTGCTCTTTGCTGAAAATCTTCTATGAACCCCGTGATGTCAGATTTTATCAAATCCCAGAATTCATGTATGAATGGAAAATTAAAATCCATGTGGTCCAGGGGCCTTCCTTCCATTACAGCTCCATACGGCTTCATGTATGTCTACCTCTGGGAAGAGGGCTATTAGCATATCATTATCATCCCCACCAACTTATGGAATTGATTAGAAGCTAGTCAGAGTATGGCACTGCGTGGCTGTTCTGAAAATAGGTTCTGAATCTATTTTTCACTTCCTGCACTTCTTCTGTCCAAACTCCATCAACTGCTAGTCCATGGATTGTATGACATCTGATTTTGTTCTTCAGGCAAGCATGGAAGTGTTTAGAATTCGTATCTCCTTCTTGTATCCATTTGGATTTTGCCCTTTAACATATCATCGAATCATGAGACCTTTGGAGCTGTTGAATATGAATCCATTTCTCTTTGTTTTTTTGTTTCCTTCCAGCTCAGTGAGTGGCCTGGTACTTGATATCATATCCAATTCCAATCCATTTATCTCATCCTGCACTGATTTGATCCTTTGTTCCGTATCTCCATAATTAGTTTTGCTCCACATCTGAATTTTCCTTCTCAATAGTGATAACGTTTTCATCAATGTGGCTCCTTAAATATATGTAGAGCTGGTAAAACAAAAGAATATTACAACAATGTTAGAAAAGAAACTCTGCAGTGACCTGATCTGAAAGGTATGTGTGTAGATTCCACAGCCAGGCAGGCCCATGGAGTGATCTGACAAAGCACCTCCAATCTTGCTACACCACGAATCATCCGTCTATTCAGGATAATCAGATTTATGCAATTATGTCTGTTTCGACACTGGAACAGGTATTTGTTGTCCAAACAATTGCATAAATTTGGGGGAGTATTCCCTAAGGTAGTCTCAACTTGATCCATCTACCTGATAAAGATTAAAAAAAAATTCAGCACATCCCACAGTAACTCAAATCAAACTTGGTTATCCAAGTCGAGTTTTTTCTCAACTGTTATGATTCTTGAGAGCATAATAACTACTTAATAGTAATCCAGAGAAAGACACCTCTCTATAATGTAGCAGCAAATCTAGAGAGATAAAAAGCACAAAATTCGTGACTGAGGAAAACACTTACTGATTCACAGGATAAGGGCATAGAGTTTCTGGCTAAAATGGTCTGGCAGCTTCTTCCATCATCTTCTTCACTCTCACCAGCCTTTCTATCTCCTTAAGTGTCTGTTCCCCACAAAAGTAAGAGGCAATGTTGGTGTCCAAATAAACATTTTTCACATGTTTCAAACTAACAGACAACAATTTTCACAAGTTTCAAGCTGTATTCACCTCGATAAACAAATCCTCTGTGGTCAATGCATCCAATTCATCATAACCCAGTTGAGAAGCCACTTCTACTCATACACACACACGGGTGAGAGAGTCAGACATGGGAGACAGAGAATCAGTCTAACAGCATAGACTTGTAGAGTAAACAGTAGAGAAAGCAAATCCCGAACTCACTCTGGATTGAAATGGTAGCATCAGCTGTGGAATACCCAGACCATGCACCACTATACAATGCAGCAAGTTGAGTATTACTAACCATCTCATCCTGAATTCAGTTATGCAAACATCAAGAGAGATGAATACAAAGGGAAGTTTATGCTGATCAAAGTAACTTATAATTGCATATCCAATTTAACGTTAATGAACCTCTAAGGACGATCTGCAGATTGCCGTATCACAAACAGAAAATTGAAATCTATCTTCAATGAACTCTTTGGCCACCAGGTCCAACGGCACATCTACCCATTTTGAAATCCCATGTCTGAGTAATGCCCTGTAACATTGGTGATCAATCGGTCATCACATGAGCCTAAACATCAACAGGAAGCATAGAATTAGAAGTCTTACAAATTTGTGGCACTTTTAACAGCTCCATTTCCTGCATTAACAACCAGGCGACTCATTGATGACAACTGCTTTAGTACTTCCGTCTATAGATAAATTTGAGGGGTGCTTCCATCAATTCATAAACTTCTGGGCAAAAGGTGCGGTAATACTAACACAAAGAAAATTACAAACTTCTTTTTTTTATAAGCAAAAACTACTCACTTCTGATACAAGATAATCCTATTTATTGCTCTCTAGATATGATACCGCAGCAGATTTTCCTCCAGCAGCTTCCTCCACCAGATTATCGCTGAAAAATGGAAGTTCATCAGGCATTTTTACAATAACAGGTAATCCAAAAATAAATCATTATCTTACCTGTCAAAGTAATAGTAGCGTAATGAATCCGCCAGAATCCTCCCCAAACTAGACTTATAGGTACTGTTAATGCCTGTAATGGCAGTAATTACGATAAGATGAAATCAACGTGATGCCTAATTTTATTTGAAAAGAGTAGATCTCTGTTAATAAAAAGTTCTCACCAACTAGAAATATGGAAGTTCCCTTCAAATCAACGGATATCTCTGAAGCCCTCTTCTGAAATAAACTGAATAATTCAATTAGTTTCCAATATCAACTCATGCGTCTAGGAGTTCAACCATTTGAATGGCCGGAAATCTAAGACTCACTTCGATTGCTAAAGACCGATCACTGCTAACAGCCATGTTTGCAGCCGAGCCTATAGATAGCGAGCAAGGGAAAGAGCAATTAAAGATCATATTTGCTTGTTATGAGCATTGGGCTTGTATGAATGTTTCATATTAAGTGCCATGCCTTAGCTGAAAAAAGAATAGCTATTGCTCAAGAAATCAGCTTAGGTCGACCATGCTTATAACAATAACCAATCCACGCTAATAATTGTTCCTTAAGCATAGAATTCTTCTTTGACTTCCTTCGGATAACAGAGTAAGTCGCTATAAACTTAATATACCAGGTTCCACTCCACAGACAAGGAAATTGGAAATAAGAGTTTAAATTCATGCATATTGTATAATGAATTACCTAAACGTAAACTGAATGGTGCCTTACCAGAAGCGTTGCCCTCTAGGATTGCGCGAGTAGCAGTAGAAGTGGACCTGAGCCGAGATCCACATAGCATTCTCGGCATTGAAAAGAGAACTGACGAGGAGCAAATCATCATGGAGCAGCCGTGAGCAGGGAGATGATGTGGTGAAATTCGTAGAGCGGGTTTGCATCGTCCACATGCCTGAAAAAACTCCATTTTCAAACTTGTTTTCAAAGGCATGGCAAGTTTACTAGAATGCCGAGATTCTACTTAAACTATTGCGCTACACAAGCCCATTAATACAATTGGGCCTAACTAAAGGGCAATCCAACGGTTGAAACCCGTCCTTTATGTACGATTTAGCCCATGATATTGGCGGATGCGGATAGCTAGTTTTATTCATAAGTTTTTTAACATAATTAAATAGTATTTAGTAAGATAATTTTAATTTATTTATAAAATTATGGTGAAAGTGAAAAAAAATAACATTCTACTTGAAAAAAAAAATTGATTGAAAAAAAATAAAAATAAATTTTTAAAATATTATTTTTTAAATAATCTAATAATAATAATAATAATAATAATAAATAATAATAATCTGAACTAATATATTTGGAGGGAAAGGGTTAAGCGTTGTACAGAGTAACAACAGAGTGATCAATGGATGGTGTATTCCTTTCATCTCCCCCCACAAATGTATACAGAAATGGGGTATCAATATGATACAAATGGAGTCCCCCCAACAATGGTGAAACAAATTCATGTGCAACCGAACAAAGAACCATGGGGATCTCCACAGAAATGCTATTCTACAACTCCCCCACACAAAATAAACGGTGGGTACATATATCCATCACTGTTGCATTATGAGTTCTGGAATGAGCTTCAACAAGAATGCTAACTCGTTCTGGGCGAATTTGGGCCTCCCATGCCCTTCTTTCACTTGTTCATCCTCATCCACAGATGGGTTCACCATTCTAGAAACGACATCGGTGATCTCTTGTACAAAATCAACGATGACCCCATTGATCCCCATCAGATGCTGGATGTAAACAGCTTCAGACACATTACTGGAACAAAAACAAAACAAACAAATATGAGTAACAACAACAAGAAGAAGCTTCAGATTTCAGAGCGCATTATTGTCCATGTCAAAGTATCTCACTTCAATTTGCCGTATGTCAACAGTGAGAGGTTCAGTTCTTTGATTTTAGTCACTGCTCCTGGATTTCTGAAGATGCCTCTTACTTCAGAAACTATACCTTGCAGATCACCCTCGGTGCATAGCTTGATAGCCTCCTCCAAGGAATTCCTTCTTGCATCATAGTAAATCTCATTACCTCCGTTTGTTAGGAAATAAACCTGGATCAAACAAATGAGACGACATTAAAAACATGCATCCTCGACTATTTTAATAGTTGAGTTGAGTTAAGGCTTACAGGGTAGGCACTCTGGAGCTTCTTCATGAGCAATGCAGCATCTGGTTGGAAGGTGGAGAATATAATAGGCCTTTCTTTGGCATGATCAAATACAACTTTCAATATGGATTCCAGGACACTAATAAGATGATCATGGGGGTATACAACATGATCATCAAACTTTAATTCTATGTTGAACCCGAGAGAAAGGTTCACCTTCTCAAAGGTTTCTTGCAATGTGCAAGCAAAGTCATCCAATTGAACAGACCACTGCAAAATCTTGCCATCCTTTGTTTTCCTCAACAACTTTTTGCCCTCGGCACCATGTTCCTTTTGAGGACCATAGCTAAGAAACTCGGATAGAGACAGGTCAGTCACTCTCTTCTCATAAATTGTCCCCTGTATAAGAAAAATCAAGCCGATCATCTGTTCATTAGAAATGACAGATGAATTCTGGCATAATTCACCTAAAAATACGCCAACATTACTTCTTCGGCCAATAAAGTTCAAGAAGACAAGAGTGTATAAGTAGAACCTTAAACCTTTTAACCCATTTTTCACAATAATTCACAGATACAGGGGCTACCCCAAAACTAATAAAACTTCAACCCATTTTGCCAAATAAATCTGCTTGAGTGACACAGAGAATGATTTGAATCGTGCAGTAACTTACGTTGTCCTCAGAATAGATGAAGTCGTCGTGAAAAATGATGGGGAAACCATCCTTCGTTACCTACAAGATCGAGGTGGTTTATCTATTAATTCTCCAATTTCACACAAAAACTTCCAATCAACAAAGTACAGTACAGAGCAAAATCCCCCCAATACGAAAACCACGAGTTACGGAGGTGAAAGAAACATCCCCGTTTACGCAGATTGGGCGAAAAGGAAAAAAACGAGAATCACATGCTAGCAAATTTAATTTAAAAAAAAAAAAGAATCATATACCTGCACGTCAAACTCAACGTAATCTACTGGATATTTTCCCGCCCAATTAAACGACCTAATCGTATTCTCCTTCACCGCCTTCCACCTCATATCCGACGACTGCAGCACATTCATCCCATTTCCCCTATGTCCAATCACCAAAAACTTCGTCTCCTTGAGCGACGTCGCCCTCACAACATCCGCACCTGAAACATTACGCCATCAGCACATGCAGAGAATACCAACAACAAAAGAACATAGGGGGATTTTTTTCCCCTACCACTTGAGAACCTCGAAGAATAAAGAGAGACGGATGCGGTCTCCGTTACGTGATCAAGACTGGGCACATCGGAGACATGAACCGCCTTCAGAGCCATTCTCTCACTCCCCTCGCTTCTTCTTTCTTGAGATGGCCGGCGGCGGAGGCGTGGATGTAGTGTCCGAGTCTCGTTGGCAATATAGTCGTCGCCGGGGAAATGGCGTGGAGAGGGGGATTTAAATGTTGGAGAAGGCGGTGGAATATTCTTTGCATTATTCCCCGTTTTGTTCTAGAAGGGAAGGATATTCTTTGGATAAGAGAACCATATCCTTGTCCTTTTTCAGCAATATATTGGAAAATAGAAAGTAGTATAAAAAGAAAGAAAAAATGAAATTTGCCTTCCAATTTGCTTACGTGGTTATTCCGAAGCGCATCGATCTACTTTTTAAGTAAATTGTAATAATAATAATTATTCTTATTTGAAATAAGGTATGGTTTAAGGAAGCAGATTTATCTTAACTAAAAAAAATTGGGAAGCAGATTTATCTTAACTAAAAAAAATTGGGAAAAACTATATTATCGAGTTTATTTTTATTTTTTTCTATATGCGTTGGAATGCTCTTGGCATTGACTCATTGCCACGTCCTCATCAACGTTTGCCCTGTTTTGCGCAGCCTTCTTAAAATTATAATCTTCTTATAATCACATTTTCCGTCAAAAATAACTCTTCATTTTTTCAAAAAAAAATCTTATAATCCAATTATAAGCATAAGAGGGTCTGCGCAAAACACCCACGTTATCTCAGAATGGATTTCCGCGTTTGACTGAATTTTTCACTGTCCGTACTCCTTCGTATTTAGTTATTTGCAAGCACGTTTGCCTGTTGCCTGCAGCCGGTTAGAGTGGGAGAATTTTTTTAAAATGGGCAATAATTTTATATTGTAGGAGGAGCAAATAATGCAAAAAATATATAAATATTTGCTTTGAAAATCTTTTAATATTTGCAAATTATAAATAAATAAGGGGGAGGTCTTCCCCCTTTGCTCTTTAGTACATACGGCATACGTCACTGGTGACGCAGTTTAGAAATTTAATTTAGGATTTACTTAAATTTAGATATTCTTATATTTTGTCATATGTTTTTTTTTATATTGACAACGTTTTAGTTTCTTTTGGCTTTTTGACAACCTATTAGGTTTTTGGGGTAATTAAATCAATTTAATAAAAAAAATCAATTGGCCAGCACGATACATAAGAAGTCAATCAATTTCTTCATGTTCACGGTAAGCAAATAAGGGGACTAAAACTATATTATCATGAACTTATCAAAAAAAAAAACTATATTATCATGACTTTGAAATTTTCAATATTTTGACTTGTGCTTTGTAACATCCATGTCTCAAGAAAGTATTAGGCCGAAGACTCGGATTGATATGCTGGCTTGCAAGTAGAGCGGTATACTTTGGGTACTTGTTTCATTGCCACGTGAGATAACAGACCCATAAACCTTATTCCTAACCCATTTTCCATGTTGGTTTGGCCTGACCCATCTTGGGTTTTATTATTAGGGTTGATTTATTTTAGTCTTATAAGCTGAAGAGGTTTAAACAACCTAGAACATTGATGAATAATTGTATGAGAGTTGTGAAGGAATTGGAAGCATGAAGTTTCTGTAAATTTCCCTTGCATCTCTTGTATTTACATTTTGCAGAATAAATAGATACAATGTTTGCAGTGTAAATCTAATCTAATCTAATCTAATATAATCTAATCTAATGTAACACGTACTTGGCTAAGTGTAGATTAGGTGATGTGTTTATATGTTAGTAGTATACAAGATGTGCATAATATTAGCTATGAAATGGCTATTATCCTTGATGACCTATGCTATTGCTAAGGCTTGGAGATTCGAGAAGATTTGAGAATATTTCATTGCTTTCAAATCTGATTGTTACAGTTTTTTCGCTTGTCATTTTACATTTAATACATCTATATTTATAGACAATGGACTATATATAGAATTCTCTATTTCCCTCTTTTATTTTATCATGTCTCCTGTTTGGTCCAGCTTTATTGACTGCCAAACGCCTTTGGTCAAGGGCGGAACTGTTTATGGGCGGGCCCGGGCTTTTGTCCGGGGTCAATTTTGGCCCATGAACAGTTCTGTCTGTGGGCCAAGGGCGGAACTGTTCATGGGCGGGCCCGGGCTTTAGCCCGGGGTCAATTTTGGCCCATGAACAGTTCTGTCTGTGGGCTGGACTGGACGCTGGAGTCCCGAGTCCCGACTGATTTTTCTTTTCTTCATTCTCTCTTCCCGTCTTCTCTTTCGAGTTTCAACTTTCCTGCAGAAGCTCCTGTCCTTCACGGCTCACGCTGGGCGGCTGGGTGGATCTGCAGACTGCAGTTAGATTTCTTGAGTTATTGATTGCCAAGTTCCGCACATCCGTCTGAACTCTGAGGTGAGGTTACCGATTGTGATTTGTGAAATGCCCTTTTGTATCGATTTGGTTTAAGATGTTTCCGATGTTTGATTTCAGAAATTTTGGTGTAACTGTAATAGAGATTCCTTCTGTTTTCTGAATTCTCCGTGTCCGTGGTTCATTTCATTGGTTGCTAGAGTTAGTTTTTGTCACTAGTCAGTAAGAAGGCTGGCTTTTCCTTCTGCTGATTGCTAGGTTTGCTTTTCAGATATTTAGAGAATCATGATGTATAAATTCCGTGTCTAACAACATCAAGTGCATTGAAAAATTCAGTTTAGGAGATAAAGTAAGCTCTTTCCTGTTTGGAATTCCCAGAACTCGCTGATGCAACCAGCATGTCTCTCCATAGTTACTTGATAACATGACTGTTGAGACTGCATAAATTTTAAATAAGTTGCTCGATATAAACTCCAGCTAGGGTCCCCAACGTAAGCTATTTTGTTTTGCAGCATTTTCCATATGAATGCAGAATTGAGCGGAATATGCTTGAACCAGATTCTGATTAGCAGATTTTGGGCTTTTAATAGGGGAAAACTTGAGCAGATAGTGTCTGATAAGCTGATTTACTTGAGTAGTGCCCTGTCTGATCCGGGAGCCATGGCAGACTGCATGTAACTCCATCTTCTTATATAGATTCTTGTATGTTCATTACAAACCTTCTATCTTTGTTGAACATAAGGTTGAGATCTCTCCACCGTATAGATGCATTTCTTTGGATAGAGTAGTCTAGTCTGCTCACCTCTCC
>JAOWBN010034919.1:0-10161 GCA_028565015.1 Pinguicula moranensis | reverse complement strand
TGTAATTTTCATTAATCAACCGTCTGTTCTCAAGAATGAGAAAGTTGCCTTTAAATAGGCTTACAAAAGGGTAAATAAGTCTATAAGAAAAATCCTAATTAAAAGCCCAAAATAATGGAAAAACTAGCCCAACATTAATTAAAGAAAAATGGCCCAAATTTAATCCTAACTTTTAAGTTTTATAAGTTAAAAAATTTATAAATTAAATAAGTTTTTTAGTTTTGCAACTTATATAATTTTAGTTATATAATTTATTAAGTTTTATAAGTTGGTAAATTTTATCAAACATTAAAAAACCTAAATTCTTAAAAAACCTAAAATTATATAAAATTTTTTTTATCTAAACTTATCAGTTTATAAATTATAAAAGTTATATAATTTTATAAGTTATATAAGTTCTTAAGTTTTATAACTTTTCAAACCCTAAAATCGTAAGTTTTATAACTTTTCAAACTCTAAATAAATTTAAAACCCTAAAAATTATGAAAAAAACCTAAAAACCATAAACCTTAAACTCATAAATTTATAAATTATACAATAAAGATAAGTTTTTAAGTTTTATAACTTGTATGGCTTTTCAAACCTTTTTTTTAATTCATCTATAGTTAAACTTAAGCCCTTCCCTTTTTTTTAAAATTATATTGTATATGTAAATTAATATATATTGTCAATGTAAAGGTTAACGTACATTTATTTGAATTAGTGTTAGAAATGTAAATGTGATTTAATTTATATAGTCAATGTAATGTTATTTATATTTTAATTTATATACTTTGATTTATAAATTATTATATATTTATATGTTAATATATTTATCATAGATAAGTTTATATTATATTATATTATATATTTATGGAACTTATAATATATTTTATTATATTTTTCTACATATTTATATTACAAATATAAGAAACAATTTTTTTTTTTTAAAAAAATTAAAGAAGCAAATTTTTTCGTTAAAAAAATTCAAAATAAACTCAGTTATGCCAGAGGTTTCAACCGTATTTAAAAAATGTCGGAACTGTCATGAAAATGGCCTGAACCAAAACCGTCAACCGATCCAAAGGTTTTCGGCAACCGAACCGCAAATCGGACCGGATAAAACCGGATATTCAGGTTAAGTTAAGATTTTTATTTTTAAAAATCGGCAACCAATTAAAATGCCGATTCAATAACCGACAATCGAACCACCCATGCCTAATTAGCCTTACTCCTTTCCTCCGCCTCTAGTGGTGGGTTTTTAATTTAATCTTTATTCGGATGTTTATGTTCTGTTAAATTTGGTCACGTTCAAACTCTAGTATTTAATCAACGTTTTCTTTTTTGAAGTTAGTATTTAATCAACTGTGTCAAACATTATATGATTTTTTTTTGTAAATTTTCTGAAACACTAAATTCATGATTATAAATACCCTCGGAAATACTCATTGGATGTGTTATGTTTATGCAATTTTTTTGGGTTTTGTTTAGATAAGCCAAACTATGAAATATGATTTTATTTTATTTTATTTTTGTAAATTTTTTGAAACACTAAATTCACGATTATAAATGCCCTCGGAAATACTCATTGGATGTGTTATGTTTATGCAATTTTTTTTGGGTTTTGTTTTGATAAGCCAAACTATGAAAGATCTTATCTATAAATATATCAAACCTTCATCTATGCATTTGTAAGAATTTCGGAATCTATTTTACGTTTCATAAAGCATGTTATATGCGGAAGCATAGTAAATTGTGTAAACATGCAACAAAAAAAATCAATTTTTTTTCCCATGGATCTTGCTAATTTAAACAACTTAAACATCTAAGGGGAATTTCCATGTAATGAGGTTGCTACCGAATTGAACTACCGAGATTCAATGTTATGTTTATTGGAAGCTGTTGGCAGTAATTTGGATTTTGCATTTAAAGAAAGAGAATTTTCAATAGTCCAATCTGGGAATTTCATTTACTCAACTCAACTCAACGTACCCAGTATATTACCAACTAAATTGGTGTCTTGGGGGTCAAATGTACGCGCCCTTACCCTTACAATTATACAAAGAGGCCATTTCCGTTGCGACCCAATATGAATTACGTCAAATGTATCGCAACAACTTTACTAAATAGAAGCACTGTAATTTAATAGAGTCATTTTGCTCTAGTTCATTATTAACACAAAAATAAAAAAATTATCAATAATAACTCTTCTAGCTCCATTTGGGACCCAACCCTTTCATTTACTCTTTATCCATTTTCTGCCAATCCTTTCTCCATGGGACTTACTTTCAATTTCAACCAGGAGAATATGGATTTGTGGGGGGACCATGGGTTGATGCTTAGGTTAGGTAAGCTGTGGGTGAATTTGGTACATTTATTGTATGTGTATAAAATATTAGTCGACCCCCGTTCCTCCAATGGGGTAAGATTATAGTCGTGTGTAATTAACGTGGGTTAATATTCTTAACAGTACACTCAACGGTAAACCCATTACAGACTTGCTTGCATAATGTAGGACTGTATAACATAATCAGCCTCAGAAGCTCACAGGTCCACTAATGGTTGGACCATTAGTCCAAATAACCTTTAACAATTATACGATCTATGCACTTGAGGTTTAAATTCCATGCATTATGGGGTCCATTGGATCTTTGTTGCCGTGTTAAGCCATACTTAGCTATCGTATTATGCAAAGAATTTAGCAAACCGAGCCTAGTAGGCTCGGGGTACCGTATATGATGTGGGTGTACGTGTGGGACAACTTACAAGGTAATTTGAAAAGATCGGTATCCAAAATGAAAGATCAGGAGTAGCAAGACTGGCCATGGTTGTTGGGGGAGGAACCAATAGTAATCTGAGCCCAAGAGAGCTTGTGGTTTCATAAATCCAGAATTCAATCGCTCTAACACAAGTTTCTTCCACAGATAGAAGAATATGGCATCAGGGAAGATGTATTGACGGTGTGCAGCGTGTCAAGGAATGCTTCAAGTTTCACTTTGAAAACCGGTTCACCTGAAAGTTTTGGCAATTGGACATAAAGAAAATCAACCAAGAGGGAGACAAAGGACATGCTGACAAGAATCAAGACCATTCGAGGTGACAAAAATCATTGAGGCACCAAAACGGTGTGGCAGTGGGAAGAGACATGGGCAGGATGGATTTAATTTCTTATTATCAAATCTTTGTTGCCATTGTTGACCGAGGAGATTCTGCAACCGGTATCTAAATTTTATGAGCACCCTATGGTGCTAGGAGAGGAGAGAATGTGTTAGGATTTAATTTCTGGACCGGATCCAACATCACATCCCACTGGTATGATATTGTCCGCTCTGAACCGAAGAGCTCACGATTTTGCTCTCGGGGTTTTTACTCCCAAAAGGCCTCATACCAAGTGAATGTGGTGTCCAACTATATAAATCCATCAACTTTTCCATTTACATGTGGGACTTTTTCGCTCAACAGAATGAATCTCACATCACATGGATTGCAAAGACTATCAGCCTATTACCCTAATCAAGTGCACTTATAATAAGAAGATACTTTCAAAGGTCCTAATAAATCGAATAAGTCAGGTGCTGGATGAGGTAATCTCCGAGAGCAAATGGCTTTCATAGGGAAAAGACTAATTCTGGATGGCGTCTTCATTGCAAACGAGTTCGCATATGAAATCATAAGGAAACGAATGAAGCTCTGATATTAAAAATAACTTTTGAGAAAGCATACAACATGGTTAATTGGGATTTGTTGAATCTTGGCTTGGATGAGAAATGGAGGGCATGGATGAAAGAATTCTTAGCTTATGCTACAACATCGGTATTGATAAATGGTAGCCCCAACTTATGAGTTCGGAGCCCAAATAGGAATTATACAAGTTGATCCATTATCCCCTTTTTCTTCCTTTTTGTAGCAGAAGGCTTGCCCGCTATAATAGACCCAAACTGCATAGGCCGAGACCGAACCACAATTTCACATCTGCAATTTGTTTATGACAGATGTCTTACTTAAATTCTCCAACAGACGACAGATCATGAAGTGTTCGTGTTGACTTCAATGCAGTAAGAAGTAATCTGAAATAGAGGAATTCAATGACTTTATTCAACAGGCTGAAATCTGAATTGATTTATCTATATCTGTCTGGTAGCTCTTAATCTTGGTTTCATGAGATGGTCTAGAAGAAAGTAGGCTTGACAGAGTTCTGTTAGGTGAGAACTGGTGAAGTACGTGGCCCAATCTCAAGCTAAGTTGCTTACCTAGGCTAGTTTCAGACCACACGCCAATCATTGATCGTTGATTCTAATCAAAACTAGGGACCTAAACCATTTAAATTCTTCAATGCATGGTTGGATACTCTGAAAGTAATAAGACTACTGATATAGAATGAATGGAACTCTACTCAAGCAACAGGGTGCATAGCAGTGATACTTAAAGGAAAGCAGAAGCAAATGAAACTGATATTAGAACAATGGAGCACACAGTTTTATGAAAATAAAATGAGGCAACTCACAACCCTGATAGGTGTCTATGATGCAACTCTCAGTACTAGAAGTCTTATTGAAGAGGAAGTGATTGATAAGAAAGAAAAGAGAGCAGAACTACAGATGCTACGAAAATCCCATAATTCAATGACCTTCCAACAATCCAGGGCTAAACGGATCGCAGAAGGAGACTCCAACTCCCACTACTTTCATGCTTGTCTTCAAACATAAAAAGGAGGAACAATGCTATTCATGGCATTATAATCAACGAAGAGTCGGCAGAGGAGGTTCTGCATGTCAAGGAGGGGTTGAAGCAATACTTTCAGAAGCCATTTGAACACTCTCCGCCAGCCAGCACATTATAGCTCATCACTCCACTTCATAGGACAGTTTCAGAAGAAGAAAATGAGTTTTTGGTGGCGGAGTTTTCAGAATTGGAGATCAAAGAAGTTGCTTGGAGTTGTAAAGGGGACAAATGCCCTAACCCCGATGGATTTAATCTCATATTCCTACAGGAGTTTTGGGAGATTATTAAAGATGATTTTGTTGGCTATATTCAAGAATTCCATTCCTCTAGCTAGATTCCACTAGGCCTCTGTGCTTCTTTTATCTCATTGCAGGTTAAAGTTGATAATCCAGTAAAGCTAGAAAATTATAGGCCTCTTTCAATAATAGGATGTGCATACAAAGTTAGAAAAACTGATGGCCAGAAGATTAAGTAAAGTTATTAGTTCAGTCATCTCAGAAGACCAAACTGGATTTATCAAAGGAAGATTTATTGAAGATGCTGTTTTATGTGCAAATGGGATCATTTATCTAGCAAAAAGAGAGAAGAATCCTCTTTCTATATTCAAGGTTGATTTTTTGAAGGCATTTGACTCTGTCAAATGAGAGTACTTATTATATATCATGGGGCTGATGGGTTTCTCTCATAAATGGATTGGATGGATTAAATCGTGCATAACTAGTGCCTCTAGCTTCAGTACTAGTACATGGATCTTCAACAGAAGCTTTCAAAATGCAGAAATGACTGAGGTAGGGTGACCCTACTTATTCCTAATAGTAACAGAAGGAATGCACAAATTATGTGAGAATGGTAAAGCAATAGGGATTTTCAATGGGTTCCAGTTTGGAAATAACTCCTAAGTGAAATGGGAGTTTGGAAGATATTCATGCAATTAAATCCATACTCAGATAGAAATCATGACAAAGAGTAAACCTTCAAAAAAGCAATTTTATTGGGGTGAATATTAGAGAAGATCAGATCCACCAATTTGCAGTTTTTCTTTTGATAATTGAATTTTATTGATAATTGAATTTTATTGAATATCAAATTTGTGCCCAGATTTGCATTGCAGCTTCAACCAAATATAATATTTCTTTCCGGAAGGAGATTGGGCTGCACAGTCCAGGGATTATGAGGCAATCCGCCAACAATTTGCAGTTATACTTCACTATAAACTGATGAAGCTGCCTTTTTAAATATTTGGGGCTACCTGTGGGGGCTAATATGGTGAGATTAGACACTTGAAAACTAGTTGTGGAGAAATTCAAGAAAAGATTGTAAAGATGGGAAAAATCAATATCTGAGTTTTGGTGGGAGATTGGTGTTCATAAAATGAGTGTTAGTTCACTTACCATTATATTATATGTTGATGTTCAGAGCTCCTCAAGGCATAATTGATGAACTAACTACACTACAGAAGCAATTCTTAAGGGGGTGGGACAACACAAAGCAGGAAGAAAATCCCCTGGGTAGCATGGAATGAAATGACACTGCCTTTAGAAGCCGGAGGGTTGGGAGTTAAAGATCTCAAATGCTTCAATGGGGATGGAAAGTATTATTGGAGAACCAACGCACATGGAGAATAGTTCTCACATTCAGATATGGACACTTTGAAATAGAAATATATTTTGAAAACACCCCAAGGCAGCAGGCACAAGAGTTCAAATGGTGGAGAATTCAATTAATACTCTTCAGATTTGGGGCATGGTTTTGGGAAAACACAATGAAGAGAGTGGGAAATGGATTTAAGACTATATTCTAGGAGGATAAGTGGTCTGGCTATATCCGGTTATGTGAAACACATGATAAATTATACTCAGTGACCTCTGACAAATTTTCAACTTTACAATCTAAATACTACATTGAAGGAGAAGATGGGAGTTGTCTATGGCATTGGCGCATACCATTATTTGTCGAAGAAGCTGACTTGCTAGAGATATTAAACATTGAAATGGATGAGTTATTCCAAGATGATGAAGATGATTTAGCAGGTTATGGAACACATTATCCCTGTCAACATGTTTGCATTTGCTTGGCGAGCCCTGCAAAATAGAATCCTAACATCAGATAACTTGAGGGGAAGAAACATCAAGAATTCACAAATCCAATCTCTTTGTTTTTTCTGTGGTAGTGTGGCTGAGTCAGTATCTTACATCCTATTTACTTGTAGACAGGCACATCAACTATGGTGTCTAATAAATGGATGGATGGGCATCAACGTGATACTACTACCTACACTCGAACCCCATGGTCAATTTTGAAAACCATTTAGGGATGCAGAAGAATCGAGCATGTATGGGAGCTGATTTGGATACTTACACTGTGGCAAATCTGGCTCATAATGAACAAAATCATCTTTGAAGGCGAATTTGCATAACCAGAAAAAATTGCAGACGTAATCAAAGTGAGGAGCTCGATGATTCTCCATAAATTCAAGCGGATAGACAGTTGCTACTCAACTGTCGAATGGATATGATTTCCCATAGAATGCATCGAATTCAGATCCTAAGAATTAGGGGATAGTAAGCCGATTTTGGGTCGAGTGGTACCATTCATACATTTTTTCAAAAAAAAATAAAAAAAAATAGTACTTATATCATATATATTCATTATAAGTTAATATGTCCTAGTGTTAAGAAGTCTACATGCGAATAGGTTGAAAAATGAGTTCTTTTTATAGGGTTTAGGTACGATTATTTTTAAAAAAAATAAAAAAATTAGGCCGCACAGGACGTGTCCTATGAGACCCGGTCCGAGCTTGGGCATGACCCATTTACTTTTGTTTTGCAAAGCTGACACGATCGCTTTATAAAGAGGTCCTGCTAGCATGATAAGGCAAAAGTAAATGGGTAGATTAGGCTGGTCAACCCAACCCGACGAGTTGATGAGAATGGTGAAATTAAATTTTTATTTTTAAATCTACCTAATTGGAATAATTGTTAGAATATGCTAAAAAGGGGAGGTCTTATTGATCACATGTAAAGGAAAGGGGCAAATATATGTTTGATCACATGTAAAGTAGAAGGAGAAATGAAATTTTAAAATACTGATTTTGAAATAACCTGAAAAAAAAGGAGAATGAGAAAATTAATCTAAAAAATAAGTGGTACAAAATAAGACCTATAAATCTCTTTGCAAACATGGTATCAGAGCATGGTACGATCTTCAAATTTGGCCATTACCTCATCATATACCCCAGCAAACCTGGTGTGCTGTCTGATATCATGGTAGACGACAAACCCAAAGAAATATGTCCGGCGACATTGTCGGATGCAAGTTGAACAACGGATGTTCTCTCCACACAATTAGCCCACTTCCTAAAAACCGTGACCCCCCACCCCCACCCCCCCAACAAAACAAAAAACCAAAAAAAAAATCAATCCATGGCCATTTCCATAAAACACAACAAACACAATTACCCTCTTCGGTTGAGACTGATGCGGGTGGCACTTGGAGGACGAGGGCGACTACCTGACTACAATTGAATCAACCTTCCACAAGTGGGAACAGGATGACCTTATAATATGTTCCTGGTTGTTACATGTGATAGAACAAGATATGGGTAAGAATTTCGCAGAATACCCAATAGCTAAAGAAATGTGGGACAGCCTAGCCACAACATACAGCAGCAGTGACAACTCACTACCAATATTTGACTTAACTGCCAAAGCAAATAGACAATTACAATGGCAGGGTACGCTGGAAAACCTATACAGCACATTTCAGTGTAATTGGCGGGAGGTAGATAGGAGACAGCCTAACCCAATGACTTCACCGATCGATATAGCCACCTTCAGTCGGCTCCGTCAGGAGAAACAACTATTTCAACTTTTGGCCCTCGGTCAAAATCTACCAAATATGGTGGAAAATTCTCATCCTAGGGAACGATAGGTTGGACAAATTAAAGCTGTGATGCGAACTCTGGCAAAAAAGGGACATACGCTAGCTGGGTGCTTCAAGCGCAACAGATACTCGGAATGGTGGTTGGGAAACAAGAATAAAGGCAAAAGAAGGGAACAACTGCAATGACCATAGCATCTGGTGCCAAAATTAGTCACGCTAGAAGCAACAACATGCACGATGAGCTAGGTTTTGGCACGGTAGCGGCGGTGAGACCGAAGTCGAGAAAATCAATGGGAGAAAAGCCCAACGCCGCCACAAGAACTAGCGCTGCCGCAAGCCCCAATGCCACCGGCAGCGACTGGGTACCTGACGAGAGTGGTTTTGTCCCGGGAGCAACAACGACATGAGAGCCTTGGTCGAGAGATTTCCAGAGAGGCGTAGGTAAAATGATCGGGTCTACAGTTCCCCGCCCTTTTATACTCCCAAGTTCAACAAATTGCAGGGAGGACCCGGGAAAAAATTGAAAAGTACAGCGCGCCCTTGAACTATCCAGAATCCCAAAAAAAAAAAAAAACCACAATCTCACAATTTTTACAAAAATGCCCCCCAACTCGTAAAAAATGCCAAAAACACCGCAACAATTCCCATTTGCCCTACATTTAGCCGAAATCTTCCAAAAATTTACTAAAACACCCAAAAGTATTAAATTCTCGATTTTTCCCCCCGGAGTGCTTTGGTCAAGATCCACTTGCGGCTTTCTCGACTCTCGACAAAAAAAAGGTGATACTCGAAAAATGGTTATTTGATTGTGGAGCAACTAACACTATGACAAACGACCAGATTGACCTTATTATCTCCATTGCACCCAAAAAAACTCGGATTCAGACAACAAATTGGGGCATGACTTCAATACAAGGAGCAGGAACCATTAAACTCTCTCCTACCTTGAAATTGAATAATTGCCTAATTGTTCCAGCTTCATCATGCAAATTATTATATTATTATCCATCAGACAAGTCACGAAAGAATTAAATTACATTGCCCTCATGTACCCTTTGTTTTGTCTCTTGTAAGATATCCGAACGAAGGAGATTATTGGGCGTGACATTGAGCAAGGGGGATTGTATTATGTTGATGAGGTGGCTTGGCAGGGAACCACAATGCTGGCTCACGGAATGGTTGACTGGCAAGTTTGGCTGTGACATCGTTGTATGGGGCACCCATCACTTGGGTATCTAAAATTTTTGTTTCTTAGTTATTTAAATAGAATAACTCTTTTTCTTGTGACACTTGCTGCTTAGCTAAGAGTCATAGACATTCGTTTTACCCCCAATAATACTCGAATTGATAATATTATTTCTCGTGTTCACTCTGATGTGTGGGACTCTGCCCCAAATTTTGAGAACAATAGTTTTTTTTTTTTTTTTATATTTTTTGTTCTTTATTGATGACTACAATAGGATGACTTAGGTATATTTCTTGAAACACAAATATGAAATTTTCCCAAAATTAACTAAATTATATACTATAGTTGAAACTCAGTTTCATAAAATAATTCAAATCTTTATATCCAAAAAT
>JAOWBN010034887.1:0-10163 GCA_028565015.1 Pinguicula moranensis | reverse complement strand
CCAGCCAGTGGCGAACGGCGTGCGCGCTGGGATGGAGGTTTCAAGTTTGACGAGTACTTTTGCTATTTTTGGGAAACAGATTGCATTTTCCTTGTTCAAGTGGCTATTTGGTGATGAAAGCTCGAGGTAGATTTCAAAGATGATGACTTTGGTTTGGGAGTGGCCGGAGATGGGTCAACCTCGAACATCTCTCGGCCAAATTAAGAATTGGTTGATCTGAGGACATTCTTGCCGCCCAAAGGGGTCTTTTGAAGACATTGGAGCGATCTCAAAGAACTTTGCGCGCGAACAACTGTCGCCAAGTTGGCGAACGACTGTCGCAAAGTTGGCAACGGCGTGCACGCTGGGATGGAGGTGAGAAAAGATAAGCCGAAAAAGATTTAAAACCAAAAGATAATACAATCTCACAATACGTAAAAATGTCAAATTTCATAAAACTTGTTGATTGTATTACATGGGGCGTTCATCATCTTTATATAGGAGTAGAGGATGAATTCTAAGTGTTCTAATAACCTCAAAAATGTTTCCTACTTGATAGGAACAAATCTAGTTTAGATAAGAACAAACCTAATTTAGATAAGAACAAATAAAGCAATAACCTTATCTAATTATTTGGATAAGGAAATAATGTCTTTGGCTATGGAAAGAATCCTTTTGGATAAGTTTTGGGGAGAAAATTCATTATCCATTAAATCCTTGGACTTGGTCTTGTTTTCACTTGTCCTTGGACTCCACAAGCCACCAAAAAATGTGCACTATTCATTTGGGCTTGCTCCTTTGGCCATGACTTGGATAATGGTAATGAGCTGGATTTCTTCAATTGGGCCATGGGGCCCACTAAGCATAAATGGGCCTTGAGGTCCATTTCCTTCTTCTCGAGCCCAGACTCCTTGGATCATTAAGGTCAATGCCTCTTTGAATTTATTAGCTCTCCGTGAATGACCCTTCTTGAAGCCTTAATGGATCACAACTTGTAGCAACAATCTCTCCACCTTTGGGCTTTATTTGCACGTCCCCTTGGTCAACGCCACTAGTAGGTTTGGGTGTAACTTGGGTTGCATCATTAGCTGGTTGAAGCCCAGGGGGATCAGATTATTGAGGCATAATCAAAGGAGCCAAGTCAGTAAGGTATTGGCCATACTGCGCAACAAGGTGTTGAGGAAGGAGTTACTCTAGATGGCACTGATTTGGGCTTTAAACATGATAAGCAACAGGACCTGTCTATGGAGTCACCCCCCTCTTCGAAGGAAACAGAAGAAATAGGTGCCCCACAGTCTCCACTAGCTCGAGATAGGCTAAATAACCTCTCTAATGCCTACTCCAAGCGCAGCATGAAAAAGGCGCTGCACAGATCATCAAGGGCATCTAAGATAACCAAGTGTTACAGAGCTTAGAATCTCAAGAACATATCATCTAGTGTGGCTTGATTTACCTCATTTCTAGCACAATCATATTCAGGAACAGCCGAGGCCTAAAAAGGGCCAAAAAGCACTTAAAAAACTGGGTAAGAACGCATAAGGTAGGGCTACTAGCCATTGCAGAGCCTTTCTATCAAGAATCAAGAATTGATTGATTTTCTCACTACCTAAACTTGCCCTATAAAGCTACAAATGCTGAACAGGAGGGTAAGATATGATTAATGTGGAAGGAAGAGGATTAATTTTAACTCCTATACAACCATGAGCAAGTTGTTATAGGCAAATGGCTATGGCAAGGTCAGGAAGTTATTGTTACCTTTGTCTATGCAAAGTGTAATTTGCAAAGAAGAATGGAACTTTGGCATCATCTTGAAGCAATAACCCCAGTTGATCTACCATGGCTGGTCTTCGGGGATTTTAATGTGACAAGGTCTAACTGTGAACGTAGAGGTGGAGCTGTTCGGGCAACTCAACCAATGCAATCTTTCAATGGAATCATTCACAGATGTGTCCTGATGGATCTCAAGCTCTATGGTAGAAGCTTCTCCTGGTGTAATGGCCACTCTGGCTTACAAAGAACCTGGACCAAACTTGACAGGATTCTTGTGAACTCATAATTTTTGCTATGGTAACCTAATGGATCCTACAACCTGATGAACCACAAGACATCTGATCACAACCCTCTCCTAGTTAAACTGAATGAGCAGAGGGAGGCTTATGGTCATAAACAATTCCACTATCTAGATATGTGGTCAACTGCTGATTCCTTTGAGCAGTTGGTCAAGGAAAATTGGATCACAAATTCAAGCTCACTGGGACTACAGAATCTAGGACTGAAGCTTAAAAGGATGAGATCAACTCTTTGCACATGGAATAAGACAGTTTTTGGTAGATCTGACATGCATATTAAAGCGTTGGAGTCAGATGTAGAAAGGCTCAGAACCATTTCTCAACAAAAAATTAATCAGCCTATCAATAAACTAAGGCAAAGCTCACTGCATGGGGAAAGAAAGAGCTTAGCTGCTGGAGCAAATTTCAAAAAAGGCTTGGCTTAAGGATGGAGATAGAGACACTGCCCTCTTCCATAGTGTGCTTAAAATCAGACAAAACCAGGCAAGTTTGACTCAGATGGAATTGCAAGATGGCAGGGTATTAGTGGGACAAAAGACCATTCATGAGGAAACTGTTAAATTCTTTGATAGATTGCTAGCCAGACAACAGAACCTCCGTTTTCCTCCATACTTAGAGAATTTTTTGGACTATAAACTATCTAAGGCTCACAGTCAGAATATGATGAGGATTACTTCTGATTTGGAAGTCAAGGATGCTCTATGGTCTATCCCCAATAACAGTTCTCCTGGGCCTGACGGTTTTGGAGTTGGTTTCTTAAAATGCACTTGGCAAGTTATAGGGCTTGATCTCATTGGAGCAGTGCATGATTTCTTTGGTGGTGCTAACATTCCAAGAATGTTTGCCTCAAACAACATTGCATTGATAGACAAAGTGGACAATCCTGCTTCATTGATCAATTCAGGCCAATCAGCCTAAGTACTATGGTTTACAAGGTTATTGCTAAAGTTTTAGTTGCCAGGCTGAAGGGATACATGTCACTCTTGGTTAGTGAAGAGCAAGGAGCTTTCTTGACCAGTCAAAATATTTTTGAAAACATTACTTTGGCATAGGAAATGATCCAATCCTTGCATAGAAAACAATAAGGAGGGAATGTGATTATGAAAATTGACATGTCAAAGGCCTTTGATGGGATAAGTTGGAGTTTTTTGAAGGTTGACCTTGCAACAAAGGGGTTCAATGAATCTATAATTAACCTCCTTATGAGATGCGTGCAAGAGCAGTGGTTTTCTATCCAACTTAATAGAGTTACATTCGGGTTCTCTCAGTCTGGTCAGGGATTGAGACAAGGGGACCCATTGTCCCATTATCTCTTCATCATGGTTCAGGATGTGTTATCACAGTAAATTCACCAGAAATACAACAGTGGCACCATAGCACACTACCATCACCTTGTAGGAGCCCCACTAATTTTCAATCTTATGTATGCTGACGACATTTTGATTTTTGTAGGTGGGGATAGCAAATCTATAAGGACTCTGATGGAAGTGTTGGAAGAATATTGTAGCTGGTCTGGCCAAATATTATGCAGGGCGAAGTCTGTCTTATTTTTGTCAAGCACATTAGTACTGCCAGAAGAAGCAGACTGCAGCTGATTACAGAATTAAGAATAGGAGCTTTCCCCATGACCTACTTAGGCACTCCTATGTGTTTTGGAAGGCTCAGTAGGAAGGCTATGGATCCTCTCTTAGGAAAGATCCGCAGGAGACTGGCAGGGTGGAGTGGGAAGCTTCTGACTCAAGGTGAACGCCTCATCTTGACAAGGCACGTCATGTCAAGTATTTCAATACATATCATGGTGACTTCTTTTGGGGAGAATCTGATGGCAAGAAAAAATTACATTGGAAGCGTTGGAAACAAATTTATAAACCTACCTCTGAAGGTGGCATTGGAGTTAGGGATCTAGGAGAAGACCAGAAGGCCCTTGGCATGAAACTTTGTTTCAATCTTATGGTTGGAAATAACCTTTGGCAGCGTTTCTTCCCATCCAAATAGAATAGGCGTGTCCTCTGTGATGTTGAGACGCATCATGCCATAAGACCCAGACTGTGGAAAAACATAATTGGATTTAGGAATGAGGTCCCAGAGCACACTAAGATCATTATAAAGAAGGGCTCCTCAAGTTTTTGGTATGAGAAATGGCTTGAATCCAAGAGTCTAGCATTGAGAGTTGATCAGATACGAGATATATGGGCAACAATATCTGGTTTTGCTCAAGATGGTCACTGGATTCACCAATAACTAATGCACACGGTAGGGGAGGCTATAATCTGGAGATAGTCTCTTTGCCACCCCTAGTTCCTGCAGTAGCAGATGATGCTAAAATCTGGAAGCCAGAATTGAAAAGAAACTTCACAGTAAAAACTGCTTGGGAAGCAATTAGGGAGAGGTCTGAGCCACTGCTGGTATCTGATTTTATATGGAATAAGGCAATGCCTACTAAGATCAGTCGCTATTATTGGAAAGCATTGAATGGATGTCTTCCTATGGATGAAAATGTTGTGAGAAGAGGAGTTCAACTGGAATCTTGCTGCAACTGGTGCTCTAATAGATGCCAAGAAACAAGCAATCATGTGCTCTCAGCTTCCCCTCTAGCCAATAATTTATGGGATAAGGCAGCTCAACATGGGGGTTAGTTTGCTAGTCCCATGGGTGGAAGGCTCGGATGGCGCAGTGGCAACTGATTACAAGGAAGTTTGGGATTCAAGGCATAACAGCTCAAATACTACCCTCAATTCTAACATGGTTCCTCTGGCTATGCAGGTGCAAAGCCGGATTTGAAGGGGGACAACAATTTGCTGATCAATTATGGCGTCAGTTAAAATCACCATATCCTCTAGCATATCTACTATTAATTTAACCTTCAAAATGCAGGTACAAGATGAGTTTTTGTTGCAGGAACTCAACATTACTGTCAGATATAAACTGCAAAACAGGTTCAAGATCATCCGATGGATTAAACCTCCAGCAGGATGGGTCAAACTCAACATGGATGGGAGCTGCCATGGCAATCTTGGCATAACAGGTGCAGGAGGCATAATCAAAGATGACAAAGGGGACTGCATAGCTGTCTTTTCATTATGCCTAGGCAAAGGTACCAATAATGTTGTTGAGTTACGGGCAGCTACAGAAGGACTAAGCATGTGCAAGCAAAGTGTGGTTTCATGTGATCCTAGAAATTGACTCCATGCAGTTAGTCAACTGGATTCGAGCAGACTCTTTCACTCCTTGGTACCTTTGGGACTTTTGGAAAGAATTCAAGGCACATCCTGATGGAATAGAGCTAAAGGTGCAACACCAATATAGAGAAGGGAACCCCATACCTGATCTACTAGAAAAGCAAGTTGCATCAGGAATTTTAGCATTCTATTCGAGTAAGGAGAGGCCTACCAAGGATGGCACTAGGCATGCTGAGGATGGACAAGATAGGGCTACCTTCCATTAGACTAATCTAAAGCCCAAGCCTATTTTTTAATGGGTTTTGTTCTCACCCAAAGAGAATCAAGTAAATAAATTGATGGATAATTTATATACAAAAAAATGTGAGCAAAAGAGAGTGTTCACTTTTGAAAATCGACTTCGGAAAAGTATACAATAGTATAAATTGAGGGAGTTTTTAATGGGAATCAAGCAAATGATGGGATTTCATAGAACCTGGCAGAAATGAACTAAGGAGAGCATTAGTACAACTGCCATTAATGGGCTAGTAAATGGCATTCTGTTGAGGGAATTCCAACTGGAATGAGGATTAAGGCAAGGGGACCCATTATTATCCTTTTTATTTTTTGTTGGTTGCAGAAGGGCTTAATAACTTTATAAATAATTCAATTGACTAAGGTATACTGAGTGTAATAGAGTGGGGGAAGGAGATTTGAGGATCACACATCAAAAGTTTGTTGATGGCACATTGTTGTTCAGGAACGGACTATATAGTAATTTGATAGCACTAAAGAACATCTTAAGGATGTTTGAATTGTGTTCTGTAATTAGGGTAAATTTTGAAAAGAGTAGAAAGTATATGATTAACAAAGGGGCTCAGGTGGTGAGGACAGTTGCTGGGTTGGAGAGTTTCCTTCAAAATACTTGGGTATTCCTTTAGGTATAAATCCTAGAAGGTGGTGTACGTGGGACATGATGATTGAAATGATCAAGAATTCATTGTCAGGGTGGGACAAGATATATATTTGTTAGTGGAGGAAATGTGTTGCTAAGATAAGTGTTATGTAACCTGCAAACATACTTCCTAGAAATGTATAGAGCTCCCAAAAAAGTGTTGGAAATAGTTGAAAAGATGAAGAGGATATTCCTATGGGGTGGGAAGGTGGGTGGTGGAAAAAAGATAGCTTGGGTAAGGTGGGATTGGGTTTGCAAACCTAGAAAGAAAGGGGGATTGGGCACGAGAAATTTGGAGGCATTTAATAGGGCATTGTTTGGGAAATAGGGTGGCACTTACTATTGGAGAGGCATATGCTCTTGTCAATAGTCTTACAAGCTAAATACGTAGAGCAAACAATGAGTAACTACTAGGAATATAGTGCTTGGAAGGCAATGAGTGAGGGAGCCAACTTTAAGCAGCATGGGTGAGGGACTGTATTTCTCACTTTGAACTATGGAATGAAGTGAAAGACTTCAGAGTGAATGTAAAAACAACATGGGACACTGCATAGTGATTGGTTCCAGTGGATACACTCTATATGAGAAATTAAGAAATCTAAGGTCTGCTTTCCAAAGCTGGAAAGTATGGTCAAGTTGGATGAAGCATAGAACACAAGAAGCAAATGATAGCATCACGAGAAGAGATTGTAGGAAGACGAAACCTGACGAAGGAGTAGAAGCAACAAATCAACACAAAAAAGAACTCCAAGTAATATTATTTAGACAGCATCGCATCCTATACCCAAATCTAGAACGGCGTGGCTAAAAGAAGGCGAAGGAAATACAAAGTTCTATCATGCAAGGATCAGGAAACACAGATAGACAAATGACCTATGAGGGCTATACATAAATTATCGATGGATTGAAGAGGTAGCTGAGGTAAATGTACGAATAAAAGAACTTTTTAGACAACATTTCTCAACAAATTTCTATGACCGTGTTCAATTTTCCATCCAAACACCATATTGTGTAACTAACAATGATAACGGATTACTCACCATGCCATTTACGAAAGAAGAGATCAGGAAGATAGTTTGGTCATGTGCTTCAAACAAAACCACGGGCCCTGACGAGTTTAACTTCTACTTCATTAAGAGCCACTAGAAAATGATGAAGGTCGATATGATATCCTTCACTCATAAATTTCATGAAAATGGCTAGCTGATGAAAGGAATTAGTTACACGTACATGCTAATGCCAAAATACCAAGTCCGGAGAGAATTGAGCATTATCGGCCAATATCACTGGTTGGATGTGCCTACAAGGAATTTGGTCAATCGTTTGAGTTTGATAATGGCAAAAATAATCTCTCCCTTCTAGATGACATTCATCAAAGGTAACCAAATCACGTACATCGTCGTAATAGAAAATGAAGTCATAAAGGATAAAAGACACTCAAATAGAAGATGTCTACTACTCAAGGTGGACTTTGAAAAAGTTTTCAATTCAGTCAATTGAGGCATCCTCTTTATGATGATGGAGAAGTATGTAATCTTTGAGAAATGGAGAAACTGGATTGCAGAATGCGTAATTGCAGCTACTGCCACAGTACTAATCAATGACCGCCCTTTGATGCGCACAAACATAATGCACTTTACTTGCGAGTGTACAAGTCGCACAAGTAATAGAGTGATGATAAGGATATCAACCACAAAGATTGGCATAAACAATCACTAACATTCACAAGCATATTGCAATTTGAACCAAATAAAACTGGGTTGATATTAATCTAGTAATTAATCTACGAATTAAGCAGTGAATAGAGATGACTAAAATATAGTGGAACGAATGTACTTCAAGGTTAGAGTATGAAGACATCTAAGGGAGTGCAACTTCACCACTTAATGCCCTCGGGTAAAATTATAATTTGATTAATCTTGTACCAATTATCATATTGTGTCTCATGGATTCACCTATCCTAGATGAGCATCTCTCAATGTCACATTCAAATAAACTTGAGACATTGCTCTCAAGAGATCCTCACATGGTAGCACCAATTCTATAGTCATTCTCATGCTATAGCAACAGGTGTAGACCTTACTAAGCCTACCATAACTTGTGTTTCTAGACCTTCCGTTATACTTAGTGCATCTACTTATGTTGGCCAAACATAAATAGACGTGATGGAGAACAGCAAGATCAAATACAATAAAGACAACTAAAACATGGTAAACATTCAATCGTGTTTCCGAGTTCCTCAAGGTCTACATCGAGTCCCTGGACTTAGAGGTTTAGCTCATGCTTAAGGCATGAGCCAATCTACTAACACACAGTATTGAGTTCATCACAAGACAAATAGAGAATCGGATCGATTCTTCCTCGAGAAAAAGCTCCAGGATGGTGATGCAAAAACCTTTTTTCTTGAACAATGTGGGTCCCGTACATCATCTACTGATTTTGCATTATTTTCTGCCTTTTATACCACTTCAGTAGCTTCTTGCAAAAGCTTCAAGTGCAGTGCAATGGTACATTTGTCCGCCTACCAAATGTAGCGTGCAAAGATATGTGTACGTATCACCTTCCATGGTCATTTGATTAGGAACTGGTGTCATGCCTTGGATAATTGAGGCAAAACCTCTACTTTTGGGGTTGTTTCTTTTCCTTTTCTTTCAAAGACCAATTAATGAACTGTTCCTGCTAAAGGAAGCTAAACAGGTATAAAAGGCGTGTTCCATCTTCCTTATTAAGCCAAATTAGACTATAATAGTCTGCATTTTAAAGTCGACTCATCACCCTTTAGAGAATTTTGCAATTGAGAGGGGTGTCATGTAGGATGATCCTCTGTTGCATTCCTCTTCCTCATTTCCATGGAAGGTTTACACCTCATGTTTGACCGGGCAGCAATGCTGGACAAATGGAGTCCCTACATATAGGTAAACATGAATTACATGTGATGCACCTACCATATGTTTTTTTTACCCAAAATTATTGATTTTATTCATAGTAGTATGAAAGCACTAAATTACAAGCCAACTCCTAGCTCTTCCAGATGAGGACATTTAGGAGGACACATCCACACCTCCTTAAAACCTCTCTTTGGCAAACCCCAGGTAGAGAAAATCCAAAGAGGGAAAGAGTATGGTAGCATGAGCCTCCTTTTACATATGTGAAGTCTATGGAAGTGATACCAAATAGATACAAAATAGTGAAACTAATGATGTAATACATGTTGTGAAACTAATGATGTAATACAAAATAGTATATACTGCCATCCGGTCTCTCTTCAAAGCTTCAGCTGTTTCTTGTGGGAGCTCTTCAAGGGTTGAGAAAATAGAGTTTTGGTAGAGAGAACCCCACTTTGCTAAAGAATTTGTAGCAGTGTTGGCCTCCCTTTAGATGTGTTTGATGTTGATGCTGAGGAAAGATGCCATAATCTGTTTTATCTGTCTGATTTGAGTCCTGATCCTCCATGGGGAGTGCTTGTTTGTGTACAAAGAGTTTACTAATATGGCAGAGTCAGTCTCGGCATCAAGATGCAGGAAAACATGAGATTGACAGAGTTGTAAACCATATAATAAGGCATTACTCTCGGCTTCAATACTGGAGCAAATTGTGTATTTATTAGCAAAAGCCTTTAGCAATATACCTTGAAAGTTTCTGATGAGACCTCCTCCTCCAGATGTGGTGACTAATGCACTTCCATCAGTATTTAGCTTACTATTTGGAGCAGTGGGGGGAATCCATCTCACTTCTATAATGCTAGGGGAGTATCCTGAGGAAGGACTAACGTGCAATGCCTTTAGTATTTGCTGCAGAGAAGCCTATGTAGGCATGGGAAATGATATGCTGCACATAATGTCATGTAGGAGACTTATTGGGGAGTTTATCACCGAGCTAAACTCTGGGGAGGAGTCTTCAAACCTTATTTTGCATCTAAGCTTCTAGATTTCCCAACAAATAATTACAGGCATAATTCTTCTGATGAATCTGATGACTCTAGTAGGATGAGGAGATAGCCAT
>JAOWBN010034876.1:0-10163 GCA_028565015.1 Pinguicula moranensis | reverse complement strand
GTTCAGAGAGGTACCTAGAACAAAGATTGGGTAGAAAATACCAGAGGAGCAGGAAGAGCAGGAAATATTAAATATTGGTAGAAGCTTAAAAATCAAAATCAAGAAAAACAACTTTATCTTAAACTAATATATTTTAAAAAATATATGTGCGGTCACCCCTCTATGCCTTAAGAAGGTCCTACCCTGGTACATACATGCAACTAATCCATAGAATTCAACAGTCAGTGTAGTCACTTTCTCCTCATGCATTCTTCAACAATCAACCAAACCAACTTTGTAGTTTGAAATTCTCAAGGGCATTCACTCACCACAATCAGTGTTGTTAGGAGAGCAGGGCCACCTGGGCGATCGGCCAAAAAATTGGGGTGCGGTGCGATGAGATGGGGCGTGCGCCCCACGAATCGGGGCGCACTAACTTTCTAATTTTCAGAAAATAAATATATACTTACTTCATTTATATAATTATCCATCCAAAATCAACTTAGCCACCATAAAAAGCTCATATAAAGAAAATAAAATATAAAACAACTCATTTACACAAAACATACTTCATAATCATCATGGTTATTAAACTATAAAATAAAAAAAGGTTCTCAAATCTCAACACAAGTTGCATAACACAAAATCAATAACTAAATATCACCATCTTCACTCAAGAGCTTTTCCTCTTCTCCTTCATCCGACCCAATCAAGTTAATGATTTGTCCAATTCGTTTTTTATTTTTTTTCTTCCCGCTGCGCCCCTAGGATATCACAGGCTCCCTAAGCAACCCGCACCCGAGGCGCGCCCCTAACAACAATGACCACAATCAAGAAGATAGGATCTGCACTACTTGGCACCATGTGCTGCTTCTTTAAATCAACAATTTAGCATCTAAAAATATGCACCGCACCGCACCCACCCAACAAGATATGCCTGTATATGGGGACAGCAAGGATGCCTAAGCGGTTAAATTGAGATTTCTTCTAAAGTTGAATCAGCAGGAAACAGCTATTTCACATGGTGGATAGACCACCAGTCAAAACCATAAAGCTTTGGAAGCTTAAAAAGCCAAAACATAGAACCTCATTGGACAAGAATTCATCCTCAAATCAGCATTGTTCTTTTACAGCACCCTTAAAAATATAAACCAAGCGTTTCAACTGAGTAGAAATCAACAAACCAAAAATAACGCAATTAATTCCAACAATGATGCTACCCCACCCATTTTTTTTTTGGGTAGGTAATCAGAGACTGACTTCGGTATCCCATGGGCCCACAGACTAATCCAGAGATGTCAAGCCAGATTCGAACCTCTGACCTCACTAGGCAAGCCCTGTGTGTCAAGGGTCGATGCCACTAGGACAACGGGCGCTCGACATATGCTACCCCACCCCGCCGCGCCCGTACCCCAAACGAGATAACTTAAAGTTTGAGGGGGAAACAATCCACCTGATCGAATTTGAGTATGCAAAAAAAAAAAAAATAGAAATAAATGGATAGCTTTCTATTTTTAACTATACAAGGTTACACCTTTCAATAACAAAGGGGAGCATCCTCCGCAAGGAAGTATAAACCATTAACACAAGGCAACAGAGCCATCAACAAAATGAAAGAAAAGTGAAAAATGTACAATTTTTTCAGACCTTTGCTCGATCGTCGGTAATATAACAGATGAGAAAACCAAACAACTGTGTCACGTCTTGCCACAACACATTCTCCCTCACGATCAGCATTCTCGAAGCGCACTTTAACCCATGCACAACACCATGAACTCCAATAGATTTCACATTATGAGTCCGAATTAAAAGCTCGGATATATAGACGTACTTCGTTTTGAGTATGGCAGGGGAAACGTTGTCAATTACACGAGATAAAATAGTAAGAAGGGCATCCAGCAGGTGTCCCGGTGGGTCCGCACTGGAGGTAAGACGATCGAGAGAAGAACACGTTGCTCCAAAATAAGCGGTCGGTGTGAGAGGAAAGTTTTGATCTTTTAGTTCCTGAGACATGGCGCCAATGGCGGCGCAGACGTGCAGGTGATGCTCGTTAGTGGAGTTGCTGAACTGGGAGAGCAGAGCAAAGCAGAAGTCATCTTGTGGTTGTTCCATCGACAGAGCCGCCGCCATCTCGACACCTTCCATGAACGCCGGTGGGGCGGCAGTCTAGCGGGTTTGCAAGCCTTAATTTTCAGAAAACAGTGCTTGATTGAAAAAAACCCATATATATAGATCCATTCCGATTTAGTTATAGCATGGCCCAACAAAAATTTGAAACTTGAATTTATTTGAATAGTTCCTTGTTTAGTAGTTAGGCCCAGTAACCATGAGAATTTTACAATAGCCCATATTCTTTGGATCAGTAGAAATTTTTAGTAGGCCCAATAGGAAACCACAAGTAGGCCCATGCCCAATTCAAAAAATTTGAAACTTGTATTTATTTGAATAGTTCTCTTGTTTAGTCTTTTTAGAGATCAGGTACGGCTGAGTATATCTCACCCTCCCCAGACCTGCCTAGCGGGATATACTGGGTATATTTGATTTGTTTAGTAGTTAGGCCCAGTATTTCTCTAAACCATGAGAATTTTACAATAGCCCAATTCCTTTGGATCAGTAGAAATTTTTAGTAGGCTCAATAGGAAACGACAAGTGGGCCATGCCCCAATTCAGAAAATTGAAAGGAATTAGATGTAGTTCGAAATTGGTGTATTGGTGTATTTTAATTAATTTACTCATTGTCCAAAAGCCAAAGGCAAAAGAAATAAGATTTTGGAATGTTTGCAAGTTTCACGGAAAAATACTTTTTGGCCGTTGACAGTGGAAAAACCCATTAAGAGTGTTTGCAATTTTGGAATTTGGCATTTGACTATTGGCTTTTGGCGGTGAAGAAGTCAAAAAAAGTCAAAAGTAAGAAGCATTTATGGGGTAACTTTTGGAGTGCTTTTAGCGGTGATAATTTTATAATTATTCATAAATTTAAATTTTATACATTCTTACCCTCATAAAACAATTCAGACATTATTAATTTGAGGATATTTTGTGTCATTTTCCAATTACAAGTTAAGAAAAATAGCTTTAAAATAAAAATTTACAAACACTATATTTGTAACTTTTCCCATAGTAAAACATATTTTACAAATACTTTTAAATTTCTTCATAAAAGCTATTTTTTAAAGCACATTTTGAAAAGTTTGCATAGTATATTTAATCACCCAAGTTAGCAACCTCTACTCTAATGAAGTTACTAATGACAGTTGACAAGGTTGGTTATGTAGCAAAATCATTCTAACTGAACTAGACTTTCAATACAGATCTCCACATCATAAATTTTCTTGTCGCCTCCCATCTTCTTCACACACTGGAATGAATTGTCTTTTACGTCATAAATGTTCATGTTCCACACATCATATAACAAGAATCTACCATTCGGAACAACGCTCAATGGAACAACATATTTATATTCATAAGGGCATTCAATAGTTAGTAATATGTTCCAAGACGCTTTATTCTCATCCTTGTTCACAACCCACACCCAAATATCTCGTCCTGTTCTTGGGGAATCACAGTCACATACCACAGAGAGACATCCCCAAAGAACACCAAATGATACAGAAAATTTTGGAACCTTCAACTTCTCCCACACCTCGCTCACGAGATCGAATGAACAAATTGTGTTACTAGACTTGCGCCAATAGAGTTTATTCTTCAAGAACTTCCCTTTAAGCTCAGATGGAATATATTTCTTAATGATCTCTATTTCTTTCCAAGAATTGGATTTCAAACTATAAATTTTCATAACAGGGTTTCCATGTATCTTCGAGAAATCTCTTATCACGACGACCTTGTAATCCTCGTTAACCTCATCAAAACCAAACCCGAATCTTGTCATGCTAAGGTGCATATCATATTCCTCATTCAAATTAGGTAACATCCTCAACTTCCTCGTGGATGGGTTCCATAGAGTAAAACAATCAAAGTTGGGGGTGAAGTAACAAATAATGCCATTACAGCAACCCACAATATAGGGACCCTCCTCTTCAGAAACTCCATCTTCATCAGCCTCGTGGATAGTCCCGGATGAGATGGATCTCAAGGGGTATTGTCTTAAGGCATATTGCCTTCCATCGTCGCCGGATTCCGACCACCACCCTTCATCAAAAACCACATTCCAACGGTCAAGAGAGGTGTCTTCCTTACAAGCCTTGTGATGTGCTTCGATGAAATGTTTGCTGGAGATTAAATAATACCATGACTTGCAAACACATTTCAATCTGAGAAGTGAACGGACGGGGAGTCTCAAAAGGATCTCTTCAAGAATTTCTTCTGGAAGATTTTGGATGATTCTGGCGGAAGGGCTCAGCATGGATATGTCCTTCAAACGAAACTAATGCAAACAAACAAAAGTATAGATAATGGAGAATATAATTCAAGAAACACATGAACACGAAGAAACGGGATTTGAGGTTCGTTCAGAAACACATAGACTCACCTTTGTGTTATAACGTATCTAACAGATACGATAACAGATTCGTACCTTTTGCGAAAACGTTGAGAACCGTAATTTTTCGGTTGATTATATCACAAGCTACTGGAATCCCCGTATAATCTGGATATGGTGAGACAGAATTTGTTCTTCAAAATACATGACAATTTTGTATATTTCATGTGTCAAAAATAGGTACACAATGCAACCTATTTATAAGAGATTTATCACTATTCAAGTGACTATGGGAAAGGAAGGAAAGTTGAAAACAACTTCAATAGCAACATAACATGCAAAACTAATACATATTGAAAACAACTTCAAAGTCGAACCCTACGCTTGTGTTCTATTGGTGTTGGTATTTATAATAATTTGAATGAATTAGATTATATGCACCGTGGATTCGAGAAATTACATAATGATTATTTTAATCAAATAATTAAGACTTTAAAAGGTTCATGGCAATTTGGGTCTTGAAGTCAATTTTGACTCGTTTTATTGCAAGTTATTATGTTTTAATAAAATAAAATAAAATATTTTCATAATTTTATAATAAAGTATAAGTAATTTAAAATAAAATTGCCCCAGTAGAAAAGGAACATAACTCGCAACAGCTAACAAAATCCAAAAAGCTCAAGCTCTTTTTTGCCAACAATGAAAATTATCACACCGGTTCTTAGTAAATTGCTCTAAAAATAAATACACTGGTCGTAAATCGTAATTGCAAATTTTCTTCGAATCCAATTTTTTGTTCCCTTGCGTTATAATATAATGTTATCTTATATTTGGAAATTGGTATAATAAGAATGTTCAGAAAAATGTTTTATAAAATATAATTTTGAGATGGTAGTCGATAAAAGGCTTGCCGGAGATTGAAGCGTGTCATAGCTTGCAAACGCACTTGTGGGAGGGTTTAAGCGGAAACCACCATGGTTGTCATGTTGATGTTTTTGGACAAACACGAAGGAAATAAGACTCATGATGAAAAATTCAAACACGAGAAGATGTAACAAGTGAAAGAAATTTTTGAAGGAAAGAAAAATTTATAGTGACATTTTATATCGATACTTATACACTTAAAGAAAAACTACACACTAACCCAAATAAAAAATTATACACTAGTGTGTAGTGTACTTATCGGAGCTATTATAATAATAAACTAGTATTTTTAAAATATTTTGTTTATTTTTTTTAAATATTTTTTTTTTATTTTTTTAAATATTTTTTTATTTTTTATTTTTATAATAAAACGAGTGGGCCGGACAAACCCGTGGGCTCAAAAATTGAACCCGCGACCGCCCCACCCATTTTTCACACAATACTTGCTGCCGCCGGTTAAAAAATGGGTGGGCGTGAGCCCGTTCCTATTTGTCGACCTCTAATCCCGAGCCCATTACCAAAGTTAGGGATTGAAGCAACAACAAAAATACTCATAAAGGTTACAGAAGAAAAGTTCATATGCAACAATCCAACTCACAAGTAACCAACTAATTCACTGAAGTTAGTTACTAATGACAGACAAGCTTCAGTAGGATAGAAAACTCATTCTACCTCAACTAGACTTTCAACGCATATCTCCACATCATAAATTTTCTTTTCATCTCCAATCTTCTTCACACGCTGTAATGAGTTGTCTTTTACATCATAAATATTCATATTCCACTTATCATATAACAAGAATCTACCACTGGGAATAACGCTCATTGGAACTACATAGTTACATTCGTCGTAAGGGCATTCAATAGTTAGCAATTTGTTCCAAGATAGAGACCCATTATTCTCGTCCTTGTTAAGAACCCAAACATCTCGTCCAAGGTCACAATCACAAACCGCGGAGAGACATCCCCAGAGAACACCGAATGATCTAATGATAAGGAACCTAGGATCAGAAAAATTTGGAACCTTCAACTTCTCCCACACCTCGCTCACAAGATCGAATGAACAAATTGTGTTACTAGACTTGCGCCAATAGAGTTTATTCTTCAAGAACTTCCCTTTAAGCTCAGATGGAATATATTTCTTAAGGATCTCTATCTGTTTCCAAGAATTGGAATTCAAACTATAAATTTTCATAACAGGATTTCTATGCATCTTCGAGAAGTCTCTTATCACCACGACCTTATAATCTCCATTAACCTCATCAAAACCAAACCCGAATCTAGTCATGGCAAGGTACCTATCATATTCCTCATTCAAATCAGGTAATATCCTCAACTTCCCCGTGGATGGGTTCCATAGAGTAAAACAGTCAGAGTTGGGGATGAATAAGCAAATAAGGCCATTACAGCAACCCACAATATAGGGAGCCTCCTCTTCATCAGAAACGCCATCTTCAATAGCCTCATCGACAGCCCCGGATAAGATAGACCTCAAGGAGTATTGCCTCAAGGCATATTGCCTGCAATTGCTGGATTTCGACCACAACCCTTCGTCAGAAATCACACTCCAACGGTTAAGAGAGGTGTCTTCCTTACGAATCTTGAGATGTGCTATGATGAAATGTTTGCTGGAGATTAAAGAAAACCATGACTAGCAAACACATTTCAATAGGAGAAGTGAATGGACGGGGAGTCTCAAAAGGATCTCTTCAATAATTTCTTCTGGAAGATTTTGGATGATTCTGGCGGAAAGGCTCAGCATGGATATGTCTTTCAAACGAAACTAATGCAAACAAACAAAATCATAGATAACGGATAATACAATTCGTGAAATGCATGAACATGAAGAAACATAATTTGAGGTTCGGTCGAAGCACACAAACTCACATTTTTTTTGAAGATAATCTGAAATCCTCAATCACAACAGCAACGACACGTACAAAATTGATATATTGAAGACAACTTCGAAGCCCTAACCCTACCTTGTGTAATGTGTTTGATTGGTGTTGGTATTTATAATAATTTGAATGAATTAGATTATCTGCACAGGAAATGATATAGCGTACGAATTTAATACAAAAAAAATCACAAGAATGATGAAGTCCACGTGCATCAATCTTTAACGGTTGGGATTGCTATTAAAGATGTGAGGTCAAGGGCAATTTGGGTCTTGAAGTCAATTTTGACTAGTTTTATTGCAAGTTATTATGTTTTAATAAAATAAAATAAATTGGTAAATAAAATAAAATAAATTTCATAATTTTATAATCAAGTATGAGTAATTTAAAATAAAATTGCCCAGTAGAAAAGGAACATAACTCGCAGAGGTTTAACAGTCTAACAATGAAGATTAATACACTGGTTCTTATTGTAAATCTCTTCGAATCCGATTTCTATTCCCTTGCGTTATAATATAATGTTATCTTATATTTGGAAATTGGACAACAAGAATTTGTAATAAAAATGTTTATACAAATATTTTATAAAATATAATATCCCTTGATTTGTTTTATAAAATATAATGAATCTTAAAATTTTTTTTTAATATATACATGTAATTTACCCAATTTACAAATATAGTAACAGAAGCCTGTATTCAACACGAATAAGGCGCGTCGAGCGCCCGTTATCCTAGCAGCATCGACCCTTGACACACAGGGCTTGTCTAGTGAGGTCAGGAGTTCGAATCTGGCTGGGTCAATATCTGGTTTGACATTTCTGGATTAGTCTGTGGGCCCAGTGGGCCATGGAATACCGAAGTGGATCAGTCTCTGATTAACTACCAAAAAAACACGAATAAGGAGCGACAGAGGCATTGAGCCCAGTGAAAAGTTTAGATTCTCGTTTAACTGGGAGAATCTGAGGACACTACCCATGATATGAACTATCTATATCAAAGCCCTCACGAGGCTCAGCCCCAATATAGCCGCGGGTTTAGGGAATTGATCGAGGGAACAGAAGAAATTGGCTGCCAATAATGCGAAGGAGCTGCGGCATGAAAATCACAACATGGAGGGCATTCGTGTGGATGGCAACCGGCCTGATAAGAAGCTAGAGGAAATGACGGAGAGGGACTGGCGGATCTTCCGGGAAGATTTTAACATTTTGTATAAAGGTGGCCAAATAGTTTCGGGATTTTCCGAAAACTCAAAGCCCATCTCCTTATCTGAATTTTCGGAAAATTTTGGGATTTTGGGTATTCGGATGGGAACGAGACCAAATTTTTGATCTCGTTTATTTTTGGGACGGGTTCAAGTATGATCAATACCCGTCCCGAATTCCCGTTTGACCACCCTAATTTCGTAGTGCAACAGAAAAAATGATCTAGAAATTATAAATTTTTCTTTAATTATCCAAAATATTTTTTAGGTTTTCCAAAAATCTAAATTTTCACTAATTTTTTTCAAAATTTGTGATAGTATTATTTTTGGGGGAGAAAATGAATAATTTTGATTTTTCATTATCATAAATATTTTTTTTTCTCAATGTGCATTAATAATATTATATAGACTATCATGAAGGGCAATATGCAAAGGAACGAGTGGGTCACCATCCCCAACAACCACATAAATTTAATTTTTATCCGATAAATTATATAAATATTTTATTAATCACTTTTCTTATTATAACTGAGGTATCCGGAGCGGGATTCCGAAACCCGACTAATCCTCAGGATCCATGTACCGCGATCTCAACACATGAGCCAATTAAGTCGCGAGCCAAAGCCCGGGATCTACCCGAAATATCCCTTCACCAGCGGGAATCAAACCTTGTATCTCTGAGCAAACCTTGAGGCAGGACGATTCACCGCTGGGACAATACGTCGGGATAAAATTTGACTAATTTTTTCATGACCCTTATGCACGCTTAGAATTACTATACGTTTCCACTTGTGTCCATGAATTTGGTCGTGGATATGTTCCACAACCAAATACTTTGATTACTAATTAATTGAAATAAGAAAAAACTCCACATTACAATCCGAGTACTTTTTTCAATGCTTAATTATTTTAAGCTAGGTTTACTGTTTTTTAGGTAATTAAACTAGGTTTAATGTTATTGTAATTAATTACGTGAATTTTTTTTTCCTCAGGTAAGAAAATTTTGCAAATGGAAGATTCTATGGTGAGACTTTTGTGTGTTTATAGTGCATTTGTGGTGCTTTGCATTTTTTTTTTCTTAACTTTAGCCATAAAAAGAATAGGTGTACCATCACAATAAATAAATTAGTTGAAACGGCCGACCAATCATAATCTGTTTAGGGACGATTAGGAGTTTGATTAAGGATGTCCGGAATTCTTTAAATTGAGATGGAATATGTAAAAGTATATATTGTTTTTTTAAAAACATAATATTTTATATAAAAAAAATTGGGGATATTATATTTTATAAAATATTTTTCTAAAAAATATTAAGGGTGCAGCCATAATATTAGATTTTTTTGCAAGCCATAAAGATTGAATAACAATTAAAGGTGACTATACGTGATATTAGTGGCGAAGGAGTATTAGCCTCCCCCGCCTCCAACTTGTAGAAGTTACTAATGGCAAACAAGGTTATGTAGAATAACAACCTCATTCTAACCTTAACTAAAAAAAAATACTCATTCTAACTTAACTAAACTTTCCATCTCTACATCATAAATTTTTTTTGAGCCTCCCACCTCCTTAACACGCATGAAGGAATTGTCTTTTGCATCATAAATGCTAATATTCAACTGATCATATAACAGGAATCTACCATGGGGAATAACGCTCAATGGAACTACATAATTGTAAGGGCTTTCAGTAGTTAATAATTTGTTCCAAAACCCTTGCTTCTCC
>JAOWBN010034865.1:0-10163 GCA_028565015.1 Pinguicula moranensis | reverse complement strand
GTCCTTATCCATACCTAATAGATTAGGAAACTTTTTAATTATGTTTATCTAGTTAGAATTAGGTTCCTAGTGGGGAATTAGTCCCAAATTTCGACCCCTAGCTTCTATATATAAGGAGAACGACCCAAGACTTGTAATATACATTGATTTTTATGCAATTTTGTGAGATTAGTATTCTCTTTTGGTTTAAACCAATTTTCGACTTATCTTTTTTCTTTGAGTCAAGTGGCGTCGTTTCAAAGAACTTATCCTAATTCTTGGTTGATACATTGGTTATCTTTAGGGGGTTATTTGGTGGCGTTCTTGGTTACAATTTTTGTGACTTCTCATTGGTTGACACAAGTTGTCTTCAGGCGAAAGCACAACAAATTTTCCCTATTCAAATCTAGTTTTGTTTAATCTTGAATTGGTGTGGGGTTTTGCCACAAGTTTGGAAATGATTCATATCTCATGGCCAATAAAAATGTTCTTGCAACACACTTAGAGTTTTTGCTATGCCAAAATGTCCCATAAGTCCTCCTCCATGTGCTTCCCTCAATGAATACGTTGGCAAACAAAGTTTGTTTTGCCTAAGCACATGGAGGAGGACTTATGGGACATTTTGGCATAGCAAAAACTCTAAGTGTGTTGCACGAACATTTTTATTGGCCATGAGATATGAATCCTTTCCAAACTTGTGGCAAAACCCCACACCAATTCAAGATTAAACAAAACTAGATTTGAATAGGGCAAATTTGTTGTGCTTTCGCCTGAAGACAACTTGTGTCCACCAATGAGAAGTCACAAAAATTGTAACCAAGAACGCCACCAAATAACCCCTAAAGATAACCAATGTATCAACCAAGAATTAAGGATAAGTTCTTTAAAACGACGCCACTTGACTCAAAGAAAAAAGATAAGTCGAAAATTGGTTTAAACCAAAAGAGAATACTAATCTCACCAAATTGCATAAAAATCAATGTATATTACAAGTCTTGGGTCGTGCTCCTTATATATAGAAGCTAGGGGTCGAAATTTGGGACTAATTCCCCACTAGGAACCTAATTCTAACTAGATAAATATAATTAAAAAGTTTCCTAATCTATTAGGTATGGATAAGGATATATCAAGTTTAGATAACTAATAATTGATTAATATCCTTATCTAATGACTTGGATAAGGACATAGTGTCTTTGGATAAAGAAGAAATCATTTTGGATAAGCTTTTGGGAGAAACTTCCATATTCATTACTTGAACTTGATCTTGTTTCCACTTGTCCTTGGACTCCACAAGCCACCAAAAACGTGCAGTATTCATTTGGGCTTGCTTCTTGGGCCATGAATTGGATCATGGTAATGGGTCAGACTTCTTCAATTTGGCCGTGGGTCCTACTAAGCGTAAATGGGTCATGATCTCGTCTAAGCCAAGCTTCTTGCATCATCAAGTTCAGACTCCATGCTCGTCTAGGACTCTTTGTTAGATGAGAACTCCTTGGGGGATTAAGACTCATTGGTGAATTAGGACTCCGTATTGAAATGGAATTCCTTATCATTTTAGAACTCCTTGTCGAGCTAGGCCTCCTTCCAGGGTTAAGACTCCTTGTTGGATTAGGACTCCTTCCGGGGTTAGGACTCTTTTGGATTAGCCATGCTACCCTCTAAATATGTCTTGAGCCTCGAACAACTCGAACATCTTCATCATCCACATTCAAAGATCTGATAATCTTGTTGCTAGTACCTAGGTTCACTTCAGTTGTAGAGTTAGGAATGGTGTCATGTTTGGAACTCTTACAAACCACTGTACCTCCATTCATGATAAATACGTATCAAGACTGTGATTTAAAATTGTCTGCATCTGTCTAGAAACTCGCCTCCTTATATCTTTTATTCTTAATTCCAAATTCTCGTATACTAAGAACAAGTCTTAGACCTTCTAAGATACTTTATAATGTTCTTCACGTCAATCCAATGTTGCTCACAGGATTGGATTCATACCTACTCATAACACTTAGACCATACGAGACATCAGGTCTCGTACATAGCAGAACATACAATATAGATCCTATAACGAAAGCACATAGAATATTTATCCTAATCAATCTTTCATGTCATCTTATTTGAAGGATGATATGAATCCTTGCCGAACTTGTGGTAAAACCCCACACCAATTCAAGATTCAAAATCAAGAACTAAAAAGGACGAATTTTTTGTGCTTTCACCTGAAGACAACTTGTGTCAACCAACAAGAAGTCACGAAAATTATGACCAATAATGCCACCAAATAACCCTTTGAAGATAACCAATGTATCAACCAAGAATTAAGGATAAGTTCTTCAAAACGATGCCACTTGACTCGAAGAGAAAAGATAAGTCGAAGATGGTTTGAAACCAAAAGAGAATACAATCTCACAATACGTAAAAACGTAAAACTTCAAAAAACATGTTTATTTTTTTACATGGGGCATTCATCCTCTTTATAGAGGAGTAGAGGATGAATTCTAAGTGTTGTAATAAACTTAAAATGTTACCTACTTGATAGAAACAAACCTAGTTTAGATTAGAACATACCTAGTTTAGATAAGAATAAACAAAGTAACAATCTTATCTGATTATTTGGATAAGGACAAAATGTCTTTGGATAGGGAAGGAATCCTTTTTGATAGGTTTTGGGGAAAAACTTCCTTATTCATTAAATCCTTGGACTTGGTCTAGTTTCCACTTGTCCTTGGGCTCCACAAATCACCAAAAAACGTGCACTATTCATTTGGGCTTGTTTCTTGGGCCATGACTTGGATCATGGTAATGGGACAGACTTCTTAAATTGGGCCATGGGTCCCACTAAGCATAAATGGGCCTTGAGGTCCGTTTCCTTCTTCTCGAGCCAAAACTCCTTGGATTATTAAGTTCAAAGCATCTTTGAATTTCTTAGCTCTTAGCCGTGTGATTGGACTTCTTGAAGCCTTAATGGATCACAACTTGCAGCAACCATCTCGCCATCTTTGGGCTCTCCATTGGGCTTCATTTGCACGATCTCTTGGTTGACGCCACAAGTAGGTTTGGGTGCAACTTGGGTTGTTGCATCAAAAGATGTATACCATGCCCCATTGGAAGAAACTTTTTCTTTGAATAATCCATTCTAAATCATTTTAGGAATTGGTCTATGTACATTGATTGTGATAAACCAAGCAATGTTTTGGATCTATCTCTGTAGACAAATCCCAAAATATAGATTATCTCTCCGAAGTCTTTTAGGAAAACTGCTTGGATAACAACAGCTTTACAGATTGAAGCATTGGTATATCGTTTTCTATGACCAATATATTATCTACATAAAGCACTAGGAAAACTCTCGCATCCCCGTCAACCTTTTTATAAACACAAGGTTTATCAGGATTTTTGATAAAAGCAAACTCTTTGATTGCTTCATCAAACTTGTTGTTCTAACTCTGATATACTTACTTGAGTCATCCAAAGCTTGCTCACTTTATTGGCTTCTTTTGATTCAAAACTTTGAGGTTGTACCATATATACTTCCTCTAAAAAATTCCCATTAAGGAATGTCATTTTTACATCAATGTGCCACATCTCATAATCGTAGTGTGTAGCTATTGCAAACATTATCCTAATGGATTTAAGCATAGCAACTGAAGAGAAGATTTCATCATAGTCAACACCCTGTCTTTGACGAAATTCTTTTGCTACTAATCTAGCTTTAATGGCAATCACATTACTGCCCATGTCATTTTCTTCTTGAAAAACCATTTGCACCCACCGCTATTTTTAAATAAAAAATATAAAAATATTTTTTTTCTGGTGAAGAACAAAAAAAAAATTAACGATTCCAAGCTCTTTGCTCATGCCATATCCGGTGACCATAGCACGAGCCAAGATTGTGGTTCGCTGGAGGTCATTCAATGCTCCTGAGGTTACCTCACTTTCCCCAAAGACGAGTTCTTCAGCAGCCTTTCCGCCCATACAAACATCAAGTCAAGCAAGCATTTGCTTGCGGTTAATGGTGGTCTCATCTTTTTTTTCTTGCAACTGAGAGACCATCCCAAGGGTCATTCCTCATTCGGCAATGGTTTGCTTTGTAGACTGGTTGTGCTCCATCTGTATGCAAGCCTCATGAGATTGGTATAGAGATTTCCAAAGTTCTGTTGTCGGTTGGCGATGTGGAGTTTTTTTTTTCAGCGTGTGTGGTGACGGATCGAGAAAGTCAGACAGCATTCCCGATTACAGTCTCCACTAGGGATGTCCAACGATAAGCGGTAGTTAGCAATAGTAACAATAGCGACAACGAGCTTGTTTTTGCCATCCGCTATACTAGCAGTAGCGGTGGCTGATGATAGTAAAAAAACTATCACTTTTTTATTTAAAAAATTAAAATATTACAAAATATAAAATATATAACTCATATAGTTTTCCTAGAAGAAGTGGTGATTCATTTTCCGATTAGTGCATCTATCGAATTTTATTCCTGGAAGAAGGCGGTCGTCATATTTCCGAATAGAAAAAGGTTTTGTCCTTTTTTGTCACTCTTCATTCTTGTTTTCGAGTTTACTTTTGATCAATCCCCATTTTTTTAATCTATTCCTGAATACGTGAGAGGTAAAAGCAACTCATACCTTCTTGATTTAACCCCAACTATTAGTTAAATTGTTGTACTTCAACTGTTTGTAAAATTGTTCACTGCAATACTAAATTTTCCATATGGTTACCAATTACCATAATCGCATATTAGATTATATTGCTAGCCGAAATTTTATATTTTTAGCTCCAAAATCCTTTTTTTTCAATTATTATTATTTTTATTAGCAATAGTACCGATATACCGCTATCGGTAGCGGCGTATAGCGGTGATGATAGCGAACGTCACCCCTATCGGCCAAGTTAGCGATAGCGGACAACGATGGTCCGGTATATGCCTAGATTCAAAACTTTGCTAAGTGAAAGGCAGTACATCAGAGATGATTTTTAGAGGCTTCTCAATGAACTCTAGGCAACAACAAAATTTTGAGACAGTGGGTTTCTAGGAGAAAGAGCTTGATCGTTGCCTTGTAAGTGTGTTGTATCACCTTTGCCCAACCGGATATATCCTCAATACATTACAGGGAAAACTCACCAAACAGGAAGAAGCTATGTACCGATATTCCTAAAAAAGGGTATCGATAAATTGATAGTTATGATAATATGTTTGGTGAAGATCAGATGTTGGCGATGAACTGAATGCAAAGATGCCTATGCATTCATGACGTTAGGGGAGCCATATATCTGATCACCTTTACCTATAATAGAGGATACGATCGAAGGCCGATTACACAGTTCATGAACTAGGTTCCAATCACTGATATTTCACAATAGATTCATTGCACAGAGGAGCTCTAGTCTTGAGATGGTATTTTTGTACTTGTTTTTGTTTTTTCTTTCATTGTCCCTTGTAAATATTTTACATATATATGAAATTGGCTTATTAAAAAAACAGCAACAACGATGGTCCTGTATCACTACTACCGTTGGACAGCCTAGTTTGCACTGATCCACTCACCATTGACAAAAGGAATTGTCAAAATTCTATTTTATATTGGCTGTTTCATTTCCTCTTTCATTATCTTTTCAATCTCCGTTCATGTTTCTCTACGGACATCCTGTCGCCATAAATGGATTATATCGATGCATTGCATTAAGACAATAATTACCAAAAAAAAATAATAATTTTGATCCCAGTTAGCTACAAACGTAATTTTAGGCCGACAAATTTAAAATAACAATTTTATCCTCATAATTTAAACATTCATTGCAATTTCAATTTTAATCACAATTTTATTCTTATTTTTTAAAAAGTAATTTTTAAATAATATTAAATAACAAAAACTAAAATTTTATATTCTTGACCATTTTTACCAAATAAATAAATTTATTATTCTCCTTTTAATTTTTGTAATTTTTGATTGTTTGAAAAAACTATAAAGAAAAAAGTAAAAAAATTAGAAATAGTGTTTGTAGTCAAATTTTTAAGATAACTAATTAGTGTTTGCAGTTAAATTTATAAAGATAATTTTAATTTATTTATAAAATTACTATTAGAAGGAGAAAGAGAAAAAAATGAGTTTTGACTTGAAAGAAAAAAGAATTAGAATTAGAAGTGGAGTCTTAAAATATTGTTTTTGAAATAATAAAAAAAAAGAATGAAAAAAATAATTTGATTTTTATAAAGTACGAAACAAACCTTAAATCCATCAAGGGATGCAACCATAATAATTATTTTTTTGAAATAATGTAAAAGAATGAGTAGCATATCAAATTTCAAGGTCTGCGCATTAACTACTCATGAAGCTCTCTCCGTACATGGCGAATTGCAGCTACAGTAGCTTCTCCTTCCTCCTTTCTGGTAGTGATACTCATGTCTCGTCTTCCCTCTGACCAGCGCCACATAACCCTTCCCTCCCCGGGGCTGCCTCGCACGCTTGGGGAGCGTCTTCATCACCCATTGTTTATCCGTCTTCCCAAGCCTGCATTCTCTGACGCTCAAACCCCTGTTCTTCGTTTCCTGTAGCTTTTCCATGTCAATCTTGACAATACCACCGCATCAGCTGAGAATGATGATGATGGCTGCTATTAAAGAAAGTAAAGCCCCCTTGGTCGAATCTCATCCTACCTACAGGAATTTCCTTTCACTTCCTTCCCAGCACCCACGGTCTGTTCTTGACAGACTGGGACCTAGAGCTTCCTTACTAGAAAACCCCTCTCAAGGTCAGCGACCAGTCGTTAGTTTTTTCTTAACCAACTTTCCAAAGGGCTGTGATGCTGACAGACTAAAGAGTGTGTTGAAGCACCAAGGAACGATCAAGAACATGACAATAGCTCGTAAGCTTAGTAATAGGGGCCTGTAGTTTGGGTTCGTGGATTTTTCTTAGGTGGATGATGTGGATCTCTTGCGATTCAGAATTAATAACACTTGGTTGGGTTCCTTCCGTCTCCAGGTAAATATTGCTAGATTTTCCAAACATGAAAAGAAGGCGGTTATAGGTAGCTCCTCTGTACTAGTAAAAACCTCGGCTTCTATCTTGAAGGTTGGTCCTTCATTGGTTAAGGCATCCAACTCCTCTGAACTCTGGTTATCCTTAAAGGTAGAACATAATTCCTGGCTATGCCGCAGTTATATAGCTATCCTTAAACAAGCTACCAGCTGTTACGATCTGCAGAGAGCCCTCAAATCTGGTGGCTACATAATGTTATGGCTAGTCCTATAGGGCCTAGCAAAGCCCTTCTATTGGAGAAGGAACCTTTGGACCTTGGTAACCTCATTTGTAAGGACAAGGACTGGCTAGGCATCTGGGTAGTGAATACACGTCCTTGTTCTCCTCAAGAACCATAAACTAGTCGACTATGTAGGCTAAGAATCTATGGACTGCCTCTCCTTGCTTGTCCCAGGCTAGAGGAGTTAATGCTTGCTAAATTGGATCTAGAGTCTGCTCGAATTATTGTTAAAATACCACTAGGCACAAGGGTGGACCAGATGTTAAAAGTCATATTCGATGACAGATCATATCTTCTAGATGTAGTGGATGGAGATTACTCTAAGCTGGCATGAAAGGACATTATGGACTCTTATTGTGTATCTGATGATTCCTTTGTTGACCCCTCTGTGGACCTTGTGAACTCTGACATGTCTAAGCTATGTGTCTCTGATTATTCCCAGTCTCTCCTCCTACAACATCCTGTGGAGATAACGGCTCCAACTTTGCACAAGGCTCCTTCATTTATTTAGACAAAAGACAAGTCATCACCATGGCATCCTGAAAGAATCAACTGGTGGCCTGCATCAATTTCAGATCTGAACCGCATCCATGGCTCTCAAGATCAGACAATGGGGAAGGGCTCTGAGTTGGCTGACATTGTTATCACTAACCCAGTGCACTCACTATTAATTACGGTCGGAGAAAAAATAGAACAGGAACAGGATCAAGATATCTCTTTGGAAAATGAGATGCATCCAACTCCCTTTATGACCCCAACAAGGCCTTTGGAAATCATTGGTTCATTCATCCACATCTAAGACAGCTATGCTGAACTCATCTGAAGCCCTTCGTTTAAGTGTTGTTCTACCAATAATGGATGTAGAAGGAGAAGACACCTTAACAGAGTTACCTATACCCTGTGAAGAGTTCCTTTCCTTAACCCTACCAAGCGTTCTGTCAACTCCAAAAAGGAAAGTGGGAAGGCCTAGACTCATTGGTTCTAGGCCTAACACTCGCAGTCAAACTAAGAAGGTAGAAGACCCAATCAGAGCCAAGAACCTAACTATTTTGGATGCTTGGCTAGAGCAATTGGCATCTCACTCATCAGTCAGCCCCCCTCTGCCACTTGCTGACCCTCTTCCTGTGATTAACCTTCCTGACCCTCTATCTAATAATCATATTGACTCTATCATGTCAATAGGTTCACAACTGAGGGTTTACTATTGATCTCATCACAAGGAATTTTGTAGTCTGTTGGCAGCCATATCTAAAGGCACTCACAAAAATACAGTTGCATCCTGCTCCTCCATTGGAGATGAGAATAAGGCATTTTCATGAAGATCATAACATTTAATGTGCGCAAATTAGGGGGGCATGAGAGGAAATTGTAGGTCAAACAACTAATTCTAAAGGAAAAAGTGGATTTCCTCAACTTGCAAGAAACAAAACTCAATACTGTTGACATGAAACTTTGCTCATACTTGTAGTATAACTCTTATTTTGATTGGTGCTACTCTGGTTCATTAGGTTCTTCAGGAGGCCTTCTCTCTATGGAATAAGAATAAGTTTGTCAAGTCTTCACTGTTATATGGAGATGGATTCTTAGGAGTTTCAGGTCATTGTGGTGGAGAGAGCACCATATCCCACATGTTCAATGTATATGGTCCCAATGAGCTGATTAAGAAACAAGTCCAATGAAATCTCCTTACTAAGGTCTTGTTCCCACTGAAACATGACAAATGTTGCATCATGGGAGACTTTAATGTTGTGTTGGACTTAAAGGAACAGAAGGGGGTAGCTACTCATAATTATGTGCAAGAGGTAACTGTCTTCAACTCATTTATTACCAACCTCGGGCTGTTGAACCTAAGTATGGATCGCAGAAAGTTTACATGGTATGTGAAATCCCTAAAAGCTATGAGTAGACTTGATAGGTTCTTACTTAACAGCAAGTGGACAGCCTCAAGGGATTCTTGGACACAGGTTGGTCTGGATAAGGAAGAGTCATATCATTGTCCCGTGAGTTTAACATCTAAGCACTTGAATTGGGGACCTAAACCATTGAGGGTCCTTGACAGTTGGTTACATGGCAGTAGCTACATGGAGATGGTCATACAAGTCTGGAGCAACACTGTAGTAGCAGGCTATAAGAGTTTCAAGATTCTTAGAAAGATCAAGTTTCTTAGAGACAACATCAAGGTATGGAATAACTCCATTCCAAGGAATTGGTCAGAACAGAGGAAAACCCTCCTCATGAGCATTAAGGCATTTGAGTTAGCTGCAGAGGCAGATCCTTGTCCACCCATTGATCAATTGCAGCTTGCTGACATTCAATCTCAATTGGCAGCTATTCAAACACAGCTGAACAATACTGCTTATCCAAAGTATCGGTTCTAATGGTTGCAGCTAGGGGATATGAATTCTAGTTACTTCCACAACAACCTCAAAAGATCCAGAGTAGCCAATAGTATAAAGGATGTTTGGGATGGGCAAGTTTGGTTGGAGGATTCGGTGCTTATCAAAGAGTGCTTCCTTAATCACTTTAGAGAAAGATTTACAGAAAAGATCCTAGTCAGACATTCTTTGAACATCCAATTCCCAACCCTGGATCAAGAGAGCAAAAATCTGCTCCAATCACCCTTCTCGGAGGTAGAGGTTTTGTCTGCCATATCTCACTACAACGGACAGAAAAGTCATGGGCCTGATGGGCCTTAATTTCAATTTTATGAGACACTTCTTACCTCTCTTGAAATCTAATATTATGCAGCTTATGGCAGAATTCTATAAATATGGCAGATTATGCAATGGTAGCAATGCCTCCCATATTGCTTTGCTTGCTAAAGCTGCAAATCCATTGTTTATCAAGGACTACCGGCCTATTACCTTAATAGGTGCTATGCCAAAGATAATATCCAAAATCTTAGCAAGCAGGATCAGCCAAGTGAT